>JAPYYZ010003132.1:0-11975 GCA_030522705.1 Eretmocerus eremicus | reverse complement strand
AATATTTTATACTTTTCTACTGTGAATCATGGAGTACGATCATTCGAAGGACCTGATCCCTGAATTCCTGATACCTCCGAAATCCCTCAGTTACAGTATCTTAGACAAGTCGAATTGACGCATGAAAGACGCTGAACAGGATGAAATTGCATAGTCTGAAACATTTTGTCAGTGTTCTTCGCCCTTACCACGTTGATGCATGAACTCAGGAGGAGCACGTATACTATGCGATCGGCTGACAAAGAGCGAGTGTCAGAGCTTGTCGAGTAACGAGAATCACATGTTCCTGGACTTATACCCATCCTACTGCAATGTTTTTGAATTAATTCATGAACAAATCATTACTGTCTATTAATTGGACCAATTCATAATACGAACGATTCGAGCAAAATTCGCAGTTTCGATCAAACTTCTAAGTCTCCACAATCCATCGATCTGTAGGTTTGTCGCATTACCTACACGCATTTATCAAGAATATTCTGTAATTAGCTGATAAATGTATCAGAAAATCGAATTTCATCAATTTGTTCGCACATGAGCAGGATCACGCTCGTACATCGATTTTATAACCTTTCCAGACAAAGTGTTCGAGACTATGGAATTTCATCCTATTCAGCGTCTTTGATGCGTCAAGCCGAATTGCCTAAGATACACCTTTCAACTGATCATCTTTCTAGCAATTTAGCAGGAAGTTAGGTGAGAGTATACGTATATTATGCGTCTTTTCGATGTCATTCCAAAACGTATATTAGGCGGACATTCATCCCAAAAATAAACGTCTAGAATATACGTTAGTTATGTGGATTTTAGACCTTCTTTTAATACGTATGATAGATAGTTCAACTATACGTATATATGCGCATATTATACCTATTGATGTTGCCTGGGGAAATCCGTCGCGCTCCCAAGAGTACAATCAATCTTCTCTACAACGGCAACACACGGCACTTTGACGTCATTGTCAATTTAACCGGAATCGGTAAAGCGAGGTTTTTCTGCGCGCACTGCGATTTCAGGTATTTTAAGGTGCAGCAGCACAATTGTAAGAGGGTGTGTTCGCGTTGTTCCGTCACCCCCGCGTGCGCTGTAGAGAACGTTGATGCAATCAAGTGCAACGATTGCCATAGGTAATTCCACGGAGCTAGTTGTTACGAGAATCATAAGAAGGACGGGAGTTACTAGAAGAAGAACAAAAAAATTTGTAAAGTAGTGAAACTTTGCGAAAGTTGTTTGAAAATTGTGGATACTTTTGACGGAACGCACGAATGCGGAGTCCAGTTCTGCAAACGTTGTCACACGCATCACTCTACGAACAAATCATGCTATATCTAACCACTGTGCGAAGAAACGCTCCCCAGAACCGATGGATTTTTGTACATATTTTACGATTTCGAAACTCGTCAAGATAAAGTTCACAGGGGTCATAACACTACGGAAGAGCATGTGCCCAATCTGTGCGTTGCGCACCAGGTGTGCACGGATTGTATCGGGTGCGACGACATCAAGCAGCAGTTCGGATGCTGTAGAAAGAGGGATTTTGAATTTTTCGATAACCCTGTCAAGCAGCTAATCGATTTGTGTGTCCGTAAAACGACAGCATTCGAGGAAATAGTCTGCGTAGCCCATAACGCGGGGGGCTTCGACGCTCAATTCATCTTAAAAGAATTATCGACGGGTAACGACCACCCGCTACCCAAAGTAATTCTCGATGGACAGAAAATCATATCGATGAAAGTGAGGAATACAAAATTCATCGATAGCTCAAGCTACTTATATATGAAATTGAGCGCGTTACCCAAAACATTGAGATTGCCTGAAATCTCTGAGAAGGGGTGTTTCCCTCACCTCTTCAATAAACTCGGAAATCAGGGGTACAAAGGCCAGCTCTCAGGGGAGAAACATTACTCCCCGGACACGATGTCCGGTAGCGAGAGGGAAAAGTTTTACGAGTGGTATAACGCCACCAAACCCACTCATCACTTCGTTTCCACGAGAGAGCTGCTCGAGTATCGTTACATGGACGTCGAAATTCTGAGACGAGCTTGCGTGGAATTTCGGAAAATCTTCCTCGCCGTAGGCGATACCGATCCATTCGTATCGGCCATCACGATCGCGTTGGCGTGTTCATACGTTTATCGGAAGAATTTTCTGAAACCCGAAAGCATCGGAATGATCTAGCCCGGGGGCTATAAACGAGGTGACAAACATTCCCAAAAGTCGTTGGAGTGGTTGATAACTTGCGAGAGAGAATTGGGACGCGAAATCATACACGCCGGTTGTAGGAGAGAATTCAGATTACCCGAAGGTTTTCTCGTCTACAGATATCTGCCGAGTGATGACCCCGATAATGACAAAGGCATCGTTTTTGAGTATCAGGGGTGCTTCTTCCATGGCTGTCCCAAATGTTTTCAGGAGAATCGCGCGAGAAAAATTTGTTCCGGCCGGTCTTTCGATGAAGTATACGAGAGCACTCAAGCTAAAATCAAGGGGATTGAATCTTTGGGGGACCGCGTGCGGAAAACATCGGAGTGCAAATCCGATCGCATGAAGCGGGATGATCCTGAAATTAGAGAGTACGTCGCAAATCACCCGGTCATGAGCAAAATTCTACTCAATCCCCGAGACGCGTTCTTTGGCGGGCGCACCGAGAATCTCGTGACTCGCTACGAGGCCCAAGAAGGCGAAAAGATAAAGTACAACGACATATGCTCCCTGTATCTGTATATTTGCAGAAGAGGGCGTTCCTCCGTCGGACATCCGAAAATATACGTCGGAAGCGAGTCTGATGCGCTCACGGGTGGCAATAACGATGATTTGTCACGCGTCGAAGGTTAGATGAAATGTTGCGTCTTACCGCCGCGTAATCTCTTGCTGACTCTTTTGCCTGTGGAGATGCATGGTCGACTACTATTCGCTCTCTGTCGATCGTGCTGTGAGGAAATGCGACAAGCTGATTGCAATCACGAAGAGATAGAGCAATGGACGTTTCGGGATACGTGGGTCGCCGACGAGCTCAGAAAAGCCGTCGAGCTGGGTTATCGCATCATCGAAATCGATATTATACGGCAGTACGAAAAGACGTCGTATGACCCCGTCACAGGCGAAGGAGGGCTGTTTGTCGATTACGTTAAGGCGATGCGGGAGCCGTGTACGTGAAATTTCATTCCCAACTTTCTCGAAAACCGTATCGATTTGGGTGAAAAAAAGAGCTGACGAATACTTGTTATTGTCTAACTTGTATTCGTCAGCTCTTCATTTGGCCCAAATCGATACGGTTTTCGAAAAAGTTGGGAATGGTTGGAGGCAGTTATGTAGAGGTTAAGTATACCCGTTGCCAACCTTTTCCCGGTTTCCTCCAATATTTTCTCAATTTCAGCTAAATAAAGAGTTGACGAATACATGATAGTCAACAACAAGTATTCGACAACTCATCTTCTCACACAAATCGCTCAAATTTTCGAGAAAGTTGTGAATGAAGTTCGGACTGACGAGCGCACGGCTCCCGCACCGCCTTAATACGTTCCTCAAGATAAAACAGCAGGCTAACGGTTTGGCTTCGTGATGCGTTGATGAAGAGAGCAAACAACGGTACATCTCGGGGTACGAGGAGGCCGAGCGCATACGCTTGGATCCTGAAAAGATTGAGAATAACGCGGGGCTTTGATCGGTCAGAAAGATGGCTCTAAATTCATTTTGGGGTAGATTCGGACAGAAAGATGATTTATTACAGACAAACCTGGTCAAGACTCGTCGGGATCTCTTGAAATTGTTAACAGCTCCGGAAAAAGGAGTATTCGACGTTTCAATCGTTAATGAGGAAGTATTGTACGTGAATTGGCGAAACAGGGGCGAAGCTATCGATTCTCCCGCGAATACAAATGTAGTTATCGCTGCTTACACAACAGCGCAAGCCCGGTTGAGATTATATGAAGGTCTGGAAAAAATTAATCGATGCGCGCTCTATTTTGACACAGATTCTTGTTTCTTCATTTCTCACGACGACGATCCGACCGAGTATTATCCGCTGTTGGGCTCTCTTCTCGATGATATGACTGATGAGCTGGAATGTTATCGCGGAGGCGCTGACATTCGAACGATCGTTCCCGGCGGCCCAAAATTCTACGCTTATGAGGCCGTGGCACCGGCCAGCGGGAGAATTTTTGAAAATTGCAAAGTCAAAGGCATCTCGTTGAATTTCAGCAATAGTACAAGGATAAATTCTGATAGTATCAAGCGTCTCGTGGACCAGGTGTTCGACAATGAGCCTGATCAGGGAGACGAATCGATAAGGCTAGATTTTAGAGCAATTGGGCGAACTCGCTCGTATAAAGTTGTGACGCGTGGAGAGTTCAAAACCTGTAGTATAGTTCTGCGTAAGAGACGGTACATAACTCCAACGCTCTCTCTTCCATTCGGGTACCGTAATGGCGCGTGAAAAATATTGTAAAAAGGAAAAATATGCTATAATAATCTGTAAGAATCTTGAAGCTGATGAAAAACAGAAGACTGACAGCTATGAATTGTGCCTCTCATTCATTCATTGAGAAGAGAAACTCGAGAACATTATCTCGCAAATTCCTGCCTCGCCGCACCACTCAGCGCGTGGACAACGGAGCATAATGGCCTGGGGACGGGCGCGAATCGGATCAAGATCTACGGGAATTGGCTCATTGTCGCGGGCATGAGCTCATCTCTGCGTGAGTGAGCTCATCCTCGCGAGGGTGAGCTTATCTCCGCGTGAGTGAGCTCATCCTAGCGGGAAAAAAACTCATCCTCGCGTATTTGAGCTTGATACCCGCGCGAGCGATTATGAGCTAGTTGCCGCGCGCTCCGGGCCGCGCCGCCGCCACCACCGCCACCGCGAGACTACGCTGGAGTCGCGTGGATGAGCGAGGTGAGTTGGCGTAAGCGAACGCTTTGAAGTTGAGTGATATAAATTTTGTTGACAAACTTTGCGCGATATCAGTCGTCAACATGGACGTACGCTGGAAGCACCCCTTCACATGCTGTCTGTGCGGTCCCACCGGATGCGGTAAAACGCAGTTCGTCAAGAGATTCCTGGCACAATTGCTGGGTATTTGTGACGCCCGCTTCGATCGGATTCTCTTTCAATACACCGAATGGCAAAATACCTACAGCTCAGATTTCAGGCCGGGCTTACCGGGTTCACGAATAGAATTCCACGAGGGGCTCCCGCAACCGAGCGACTACTCGTGCGATAACGACAAGAAAAAACTTTTGATTATCGATGATCTCATGCGCGAATCCTCCAACGATCTTGTCCTCGATCTTTTCACTAGAAGGAGCCACCACAAGAACATCAGTCTGATTTTCATCACGCAAAACATCTCTCATCAAGGTAAAGCGCAGAGAGACATAAGTTTGAACACCAAGTATTTGGTAATCTTCAAGAATCCCCGGGATAGAGCGCAAATTCAACATTTGGCGCGTCAAGTTTGCCCAGAGGATCCCAGATTTTCACGAGATGCTTACTTGGACGCGACGAAAAATCCTCATTCGTACCTATTGCGATTCAAAGTTTGAAAATCAGTTGACGTACAGGCAGACGACGTTTTGTCCAGACATTCACACCAAAACTCCTGGTACAGCACTAATAACGGCGGCAAACGCCCCCATCATAAATATGGCTCTTTATACAAGCCAAGTTCTCATCAAAGCATTCTGAGGTATTGAAAAAATGCGCGAGAACATTTGTGGCATCTAATCCGTTCATCTGAGGGTAGTTGGAACGTACTTTTGAAAGGGTTCGCGTACATAATTTTCAGTCAATTCCAGGTATCCCGTCGGTGTGCCTTTCTCCTCTGAACTCTACCGGGTAGTAGAACGCTTCTTAAGTATTAGTATTAGGTGACATTATATGAAAGCTATGCGAAAAGGAGTCTGCGACGAGTGCTCAAGTCGTGAGAGCGTTTTTAGCGCGCTAAATGTCAATTCCATCCCTGTCGATTCCATACCCCTTTCGGACGTTTAAAATATGCCAGTTTCCCACGGAACTCATCTTTGGGCTATGTAACTCTGAGTATTTGTTTCTGATGCCCGAACGAGTCAAGTTGACTTCGTTGACCGACCAAAATCTATTCGGGGCTAAGATAATTCCGTGACAAAAATCAACCGTGGACATTTTTGGCCCCAAAAAATCCCACTTTCGGCGGAATCACTCGTATATGAACTGATTCTGAGTAAGCCAACTGATAAAATAGTCGAACGTAATTGACTTGTAGCTCAAATTTTTCGGATGGTGATGAAACGTGGTCGCACATACGATAAAAATTTCGTAAGGTGTCGATGCGTTGCAAGCACTGGCAAAGAATTTAAGAGAGCAGATCAATTTTGAAAGTTTCGCGGCATGCGGAAATGTGCATAATCGACTCATGAATGATTCGTATCCACAAGTGCGTGCAGATGGTTTCATTCGAGATGTACATAATTGCAGTTTACAGATTATTAATGAATCTATATCCTACGAAAGATCAAATTGATATCTCACACGCCCATCATGAGTCCCCGTGCACGTGGAGAATATCGAGGAATCATGATTTTAATATTATCCACAGCTCTCTGTCCCAGTGAGAGAGCGCTCAGTGGCCTTACTAGCTCACTTAGACAGTGGCCCCCTCAGGCTACCCGTCCGTCGATAAGAAGCAGTCGATACTGACCATGGGCAATTTAGCTGGCACCTCATGCATTGTACATAGAAAGTTCATCCAATATACATATATATATATATATTAGCGGCGAAGTCCGAAGAGTCGGCACTTTGCGAATCGCCTAGGCACTTCGCGATTTGCCGGGCCCATTTTCGGCAAAGTCCGGAATGAGCTTATTTCACCGGATTTTGCCGGTTAGCTTTCCCGGCAAATCGCGAAGTGCCGAGAGCCCTCTCGGCAAAGTCCAAAAGGTATTGAATTCTCATTTTGAGACCATCGCACGTGATCTCTCTCTCTCTCTCTCACTCTTTCTCTCTACCTCTCTATCTCACGGTGTATGCTCCGTAATCAAACACAGAAAGTAAATGATAACTGTAGCTAGTAGTCGTCTTGTCTCGAGGCTGAAATTCTGAAACACTTCACAAAATGCCAATAATTCATGTAAATGTAGGGACCTGAAAATGCTATGTAACTCGAGATGTCATTCTTCAAATTCATGTAGCAACAAATGATTGACTGATATATTCATCATTGGACTATACATCCGAATATTGGAACGACAAGTGCGCACCACTTGGAAGAACTATTTTAATCCCAAATCGAGTTATAGATGTGTGATACCACGAATTAGCGTATTGGTACTATGTATACTTTTTGTCAAATAATTATGGTACAATGGTGGAAAGGGAATGACTTCATTTCACAGTCCTTCAATTTCCTGAACCGTTTGTATGAGTAGAAGAAATGCTTGGAGTGTTGATTGAGTTCATACCGAAGACATCGTGTGCGATGGTCTCTAAACTAAAAATCGACAACTTGTGGACTTTGCCGAGAGGGCCTTCGGTACTTCGCGATTTGCCGGGGAAGCTAGCCGGCAAAGTCCGGTGAAATGAGCTCATTCCGGACTTTGCCGGGAATGGGCCCGGCAAATTGCGAAGTGCCTAGGCAATTCGCAAAGTGCCGGCTCTTCGGACTTTGCCGCTAACATATATATACACGTCAAGGGTGAATACACACGTGCAATTGTAAAAAGCGTATTTGTTTATTCCCCTCCCCCCACCTTTGACCTTGAACGCGGCGCCGATAAGCCACTGATTACATAACAGTAACATACGACATCGTATTCGTTTAGCACGTGACCTAGAATACGCCGCGAATGAGCAGCTGATAAGATGAGGCGAGATCAGATAAACGAGAACAATAACAACGCGTGTCTACATAACAATAACATACGGCGTCGTATTTGTTTACTCACCTCGTCAGCTGGGCAGCGCGTGACCTATAATACAACACGGATGAGCATCTGATAAGATAACGCGCGATAAGACAAAGAAAAACGATAACAAATGCATGTCAACATACACACTGTTTTGTTCACGCAGCTGACCAGCCGTGGCCTCGAATGTCGGGGGAGATAACGCGCGAGAACTGACGCTTGCCAGGCTGATGACGTCACCGATAAGATAAGAGCGATAAGATAAGCGATGACGTCACCGATAAGATAACAATGTTTATGTCTCGCTATACCTGCCCACAACTACTATAGCCGGTAAAATAAGATTCGAAGAGAGATATGACAAGAAGATGAGGGGATTCGAAGGGAAAATGGGAGAATAAGCGTGAGTGATCAAGGGGCGAAAGGCTCATAAATTCGACAGTCACTATAAAGACCCTCTCAAAATTGTCGAAATCCGGAGGAGAAATGACGTTGTGTTGAAACTGCCGAATAAGAAGAGGGAAGTCAAACATCCCGACAAGCTCAAACTGGCTGTCGGATACTTTGGATCAGAAAATAACTAAATCTTCCTTCTTACAGAGAACATGTGGAAATCTCTGGTATTATTGATGACTTTAGCTCGAGCTCGTCAACAGAGTCCTGAAAGTGTGGGAATCGTTCCCCTCAATCACAACCCAGGCCTGTATTACGAACATATGGGGTCGATGAACTTGAAAAAAGCCACATGACGAATTGTCATTCACGTAGACATAGAAGGGTTCATTGAGAAACATTTAGTGACATTCAACGTGAGTGACATACTGAATAAATGTGTCCAAACAATTCGCGTAGGTTGCGATGAAAGTTGGTGTAGGAACACAAAATCCAGTTGTCAGTCGATCATAAACCAAGATTATTTTTTTGCATGACTCAATCACATAAAAACTTTGCAAAACAGTATCCGAATAACCGCTTCAAGTTGAGCTCAAGGTGAACCAGAGCCCGAGAGGTTACCTCGTAGTATCCGTACTAAAAGAATGATTCCGCTCGGTTTTATTGGTAGTATGAGCAGAAATTTATTCGGATCAATCTCCATTGACGATGCCAAGCAAATTAACAGAAACATCGATCAATTATTCCCTGACCAAAGAGATCTTGTACGATTGAGCAATAAAAGTCAACATATAGTAACAAGCTCATGAAAGGACCTCTATAGATTGATTGACATCCAAAACAAAGCTTCAGAGCAGATGAAAAACGTAGTACGGTTCATAGATGCATCGAGTGCACTCCATATGTTTCCACTGATACGGCGGGGTAAACTGAGCATCGATCGTGTGATCAAGTTTTGTGAATTCTTCATAAAGGTTTCCCAAGATTTGGAGCAAGGTCGGGTTAGCCAATATTATTCAATGAGGAAATGTTAGCAAAACTCAACCACGATCTAAGCAGTAATCTGGAAGATCTCGGGTTCCCTCTTCCAGTAGAGTATTTGAGGCCTGAAGGAGTAATTAAGACCTTCGATGTGGACGCTGTTCATCATGAAGAAAAAGTCTCCATTCTTTCAGATCTCCCATTGATCGGTCGATCGCCGTTTCAGCTATATGAACTACACCCCTTACCAGTCCCGCAAAAAGATTCGAATAATGGGTTAGAAGCTTCCATTTCTCCTCATTCAAAATTCCTTGCTATAGATGCAAACCAGCAGCATCACATAAAATTACAAAGGAGGGACCTCGATGAATGTCAGAACTCACATTATGGTCACATGTGCCCCGTCCAGCAACCAATCTATGAGATCGCCAGGAATGGAATCTGCGAGGTTACTCTTTTATTAGAAACTCGTCCCCAACCACTAGGGAATTGCAACATTTCAGTCTCCAGCAGAACTGGTAATCATTGGATACCATTCAAATCTGATAGATCTTGGGTTTATCCCCTACCAGCGCCCGTGACAGGGGAATTAGTTTGCAAAACAGTCTCAGACAGAACAATAAAAATGTATTGAACTGGAATCATTCGGCTAAACATCGGTTGTCGATTGAAAATGAGAAATGTAACCCTAGTGTCAGAAAATAGGGACACTAGTGAAGTTCTTCACGTCTACGAGTCAGAATTCACCCTCGAACTCGGGAAGTTGTACCCTAACTCACAAACTGATGACATATTCCCAAGTTCTAATGATATCTCCAGCATAGCTAGCTGGAGTGATAGGGAAGAATCATTGATAAATACCATGAGTCAAATAAATATTGTCAGCCAGCACAAACGCTCTAAGGATGAAACAAGCTATCTGATTTTCGGTAGCTATACGATTCATCTGCTAATGTTTTCGTTTGGTCTATTTTCTGGTTGCTATTTGAAGTTCCGATACCAACGTCAGTCCCGTCCTTAACCGAGGATCACTGAAAGGGATAAAAAGCAATTCAACCTTCTGGATTTTGGTGGAATCGCACCAAGCCGTACCCCCTCGAAGCGAATCTCCAAGAGTCTCAAAAATACACCAGCAAAATTGCCAACCACCGAGTCAGCCCAATCATAACCTAATTCTTCCCCGTGACTGGTCATGGCAGCCCCAAAGGTGATTAGAATCATAGTTGACGTTAATATTCCCGTCAACGAAGTAATAGAGCAGTTTCGATTTTTTGGTCCCGCTCGAAAAGTAACAATTGAAACTGATACAAAAGATAAAAGTCAGGAGAAGATCACCTTTTTTCATGACCGGGATTCAATAGAACTTACAAGTTCGCTCTCAGTAGCAACGAATGCCATCCAAAATCATGGTCCCATGGTCAAATCTGAGGTTCATATGGTACCAATTAAAGGGAAATTTGATCCGAAACTTATTTTCTGCATGATTCCGTATTCCGATTCAGAATATTTGAGGGAAGAGAGGTTCTTCAACCACTTTGCACAATTCGGGCCCATAGAGTACCACGAAGTGGTACCTGATCATAGAAAGAGGCTGTCATGTGGTTTTGTGCGTTATTTTGATGTAAGGAATGCTTGTCAGGCTATTGAGAACAGTGACCTGAGATACAAAGCTACTCCAGCTCCACTCAAAAGCTTCTCCAAGAAATATGTTCCCTATTCGCGTTTTCACCTCAATTGTGGAAGGAAAATTGGAAATTTTGTGTCCCATCTGCATAACAAAACCTGCAGGATCCAGTATCTCAAACCGAATTCTCCCGGGAAAAATATGAAAGACAGGCTAGGAGATGAGCCCGTTCCCAAAACCTCCGAGGCAATACCTATTGCACCTTCAAAAAAAACTTGGATAAGGTCAAGAAGCGTCTGCATTCTGATCTGTTCGATCGAATTCCCAAACCTCTCATGAATTCGATGAGCTTAGATTGCCTCAACATGAACATGGAAGGAGAAGACTAATGGGTGAATAAGCCGATGGGTAACAGACAGTGATTAGGCGTCCCTGTTCTCAAACACTAATATAGCTGAATCAGTTCCCGATCCTGTCCATGTTCCTTCATCATAAGTAAAGCGCGCCTTGATAGCAATCTGATTCATCTTCTCAAGGGAAATGGAGGACCCCAGACAATGGATTCAGTTCTGGGAGAAATCAGAAGAAGAGTCGACTATACGCATGAGATCAGGAGGATTCATAATCCCACTCATTATACAAGCGGAGATATTCGGGCAAACGGCAGAGGTGACTTCAGCCGTGGTGAAAGAAGCACATGTAACCGTGCTAGAGATGGAGTTTAGAGAATACAACAGTCTCATACAACACATCTGCTGGATTAACAATACAGAGTGCCACCGTTCTGGTGTAAACGAGACAACTCCCAGTGATACACTACCACGCCAACCTAAGAACACTCGAACACGAAGAATTGTAACGGGGTACGTTGGCCCGTACAGGTGACACACATACACGCGCGCGTGTGTATAGAGGTAGTCGCGTAAGTGGGAGATGCTCGGCCAAGAGCTCGACCCGCGACGAGAGAGAGCCGAAAATTAGCTTACGCGAGATAGCGGTAGAAATCGGTCACGCGCGCGGCACCGACGTTGCGACTAGCCCGTCGACGAGAGGCTCCGGGATGTGGCGTCGACCCGGCCGGCCTTTGCAACAT
>JAPYYZ010003131.1:0-11976 GCA_030522705.1 Eretmocerus eremicus | reverse complement strand
AGCCTGTCACTTTATCCATTACACGTGTGACTATTTCATCTGAGAACGCTTTGAATCTCATCTCCTGGGTCGTTGGGCTTCTTTTCTCGTGGTCCAATATTTCTGAAGAAATCCTCCTATGTTAATATCGCCTTTGGGAAATTCGAGCTTTTTTTCAAGAATCAAAATTGTTAAATTGAAAGAATTTTAAGATGAATGGGATGTAAAAAGTGGAAAGTGATTCAACGTTTTGAAAGATTTCGGATGGGTCCCTAAAATATACGTTCGTTGGAACTTTCGGAGCTTGCAATCCTCCACGCCCAGACTGCTTAAATCGCAGTGATATTAAAAGCTAGACATTCTCTGTTTTGTGAGAATGTTAGAAGAAAGAACATCTGCAACTTACGCAATTGGGGGAAAGGGAGCATTGTAGAAATGCTGTAGTTTGACTTGCGTTGAGAGCGCATAAAAGCTTTTTCCAGCAAAATTTTTTGAATCTTGCTTTGGCAGGTCAAAAGTTATCAATCATGGCATGATAATAATTCCGATTATACAATCTAGCGGCCTTATTGTTCAATATGAAAGTGTATATTAACCTCAATCAGTACATTTTGAATTGCTTTTTTGAAAGATTATCCCCGTAACACAATCGATTTATTCACAAACAATGAAATACTTTAATACTGAGGAGCAAACTTTTGGACCCTGAATATTTCCTAGAATTTTGAAAAATGAATTTCTTGCACACTTTTATTTTGTTCTCACTATAGTCAGGATTGCTATTAAAAATCACAAAAAACTGATTTTCAAACAAATGGACTCCCAGGATTTTTTGTCTAACTCTTATTTCTGGAAATACTATTCGAAAATCGGCCAAGAATCATACCAAACTTCGTATGTTTTTCTACACACTTTGAACCCCCACCCTCTCCTCCGATCATGATTCCGGTGGTTTCATAACAAAATTAGCTTTGTTGGAAATGAGATGAATTACATGAAATTCGGTTTCCAATTCCTCGTAAATCCAGAAAATAATCAAACTGAACCAGCAGCACCTTTTCTGAACTCGCGGTTTATTCTTATATCCTTGTGTTTTCTTACAACGAAAAATTTGTTCGGTTACGAAGAAAAGTTGAATCAGAGCCGCGCCGGAACAAGACGTAACCCAGCGTGGCATTTCTTTCAATGTACAGCATTCCAAGTTTCCGGGACTCATATTCCGAATTCTGAATAAACATTCTCCGTAATGGTCCTATTTTACTATCATTAGGTGTTTATAGTCCCACATTTCTTTGCTCTAGCATTCTTGAATCAGCCTATAGACCAATTATTTTTTGTGTTTAATCATCACGCCTACATATTTTTCAATCTTATACTCGCGTGAGCAGTAATCGAGGCCGTAATTCATTCATAACTCAAAAATGTTCGAAGTATTATAGGCATCTGAGGCTTTTTTGGAGTATCATAACATGGTGGTAAAACGGTGAAAGAGTGTCATCTGCGTAGTTTCATCGGAATATGTGGTTAAACTTAAAATACTCTCCACCATTAAAAAGCGTCAGATCACACTTTTAAAAGTGCTAAAATGGACTTTTCTGCAAAATTGTCTTTAGGTTCAACCCATATCTTGGGGAGTATCGGACAAATTTTTCCTCAACTTTTTCACTTTACAGAGTTCAATATATTGGACAAAATCGTTTCCCAATAATTTGTGATCATTTCCTTGGAATGCATCCCAAAAATCTAAAAAAAAATCTGAAAAATCACTGCAAACACAGTAAATACATTGAACCACAATTGGAGTCTGAATATCAAATCGCAAGAGAGAAAAGAGTAAAAAACGAAAAATGTTCGCAAATTTACATTTCCAACGCCAGGAGAATTTCTGAGGGTCAAAAATCACACGTATAAAAATGGGAGGAATGCACGTATATAAATCCAAAAAGGTTACTTCTAAGCCATTCCATACGTTTTTGAATGTTTAGAGTAAAGTCAATTGAATATCATGTGTTTTTTTTTACCTCGATTACCCGTCTTATATTTTGTACGAGATGCGATTAAGCGAAATAAAAGAGCCAACATCGTGCTAAGGGAGTCAAAACACGTATGAAAAATGGATTGGTATGAGTCTTGACCTTGGATATGAGAGCATTTCCAATAAATTCAATCACTCTCCTAATGATAAGTACAGTGGAACTCGGTTATAACGACCTCTTTCATAGCAAAGCCTCGACTGTAACAAACAAACGTTGATCGTTCGTTTGGTCCAATGCTAAATTAATGGGATTGATCTCGGCCGTAACGAAATGATCCTCGGTTACAATTAATCCCTCGGCTATACAACGGGCAGAAAATTTACGATCCAGGATCACCCTAAAAAGTTATTACTGAAAATAAGGCCAAAATGTTAGTTCCGTTCCCTAGGCCGTGGCACAGCTGTGGCCATTCGCTTTTTACGTCCAATATCTGCAGCAGGAATCGCGCTAGGAATTTTTTTAATTTCTTGAGCTAAAGTACTTGAAAGACCACGGTATCAAGTGCCAAATCCCATAGCTATATACCGTTACAAAAAGTCAGTTTGATCCGCGCGACAAAGGCTTACATTTCGTGCCGAATTTTTACCTGAAATTGGGTTACCTCTGTTTTCCTAAATGAAAGTTGACTTTTCTTATTTTATACCCTTCCATGGCAATTTTTTTTATAGTTAACAATGAGACGAAACATTTTCATGCCATCATGAGTCGGAAATAAATTTTGTGTGACTGGTTTCACTTCATTCCGCGAGTGATTTCACATTTCAAATGCTCAAAAAAGCGAGAAAATCGATCGCAGAATCCTCAGAATCTTGGTTTGACGTGTGCACGTTTTTGGCCCCCAATCCCAAGTTTTCGTGGAATTACCGCTATAGCAAAACATATGCACCTGTCGATTCAGAAATACGAGTTATAATCCATAAAATGTACTTTATTAGGCTGAGTCTGATTAGATCAGTCAAGTTGAGTTTGAATGAGCGCGGTCTCTAAGAAATACATACTTACTGAGAGTAAGTTCGATGAAGCATCAAGTCGAATAACTCAATATTCAGGATACCTCGGTTGTAACGAACACTGGCTATAACGAACAATAAATTATGTTCCGTCCCTCGAAGTGTATTATAACCGAGTTCACTGTGAGTTCCTTTGTATTTTAAAGAACTTTTTGACTTTTGAACAATAGACTTGAGCGTTTTAGAGGTTTTTGAATAATGTATTCATGATGCAGTTATTAGGTTTGGGTGTCTTTTTTGGACTCTACCGGTTCTTAGAATACATGACCAATCAATCTCGTTGCTTATGATCGCTTATCGGCTTCTTGACCCCTTCTATAGTAATAACAGTCATAAATTACTAATTGTTCCGAATAGAAATTTAGATCTGGTGAAATAAAACGTAGAGTGACATTTTTTCGCCTTAAGTGTATTGGACGAGGATCGAAAAAAATGAGTTTTATGTCCTCATGTAGACGAATAATCAAAAAACGAATGAACTTGACGCTAATTTTGACGATATAATTCTTGATTATTTTAGGATACTCACGGAAGAAGCCATGTTAGAGAATCAATTGCTGGACGAAAAAGATTCACTGGAGAGTCATGCGAGGTCGTGATTTTAATTGGCTTAGGAAAATTATCATCACAGCCTAATCCTCTAGGATTTACAGGAAGTCTATTGGCTGATACGAGGAAAACGGAGGGCCGTTCCAGAATTATTGTAAAATCGATGAAATGGTGGTTCGCAGTTCATGGAATGTGAATTATTTTGCCTTATTCAAGAGAAAAGACAATGTTGATGAGACTCTCCAATGATTTCTGTGAAACTCATGAGAATTCATACGTGAGATTATACGCGCAACAGAATGTGATATGTTTTTTCTAACAATGCTTGATTTTGTTCCTTGATGTTGTGAAGATGATTTAGTGTGTATATTATACCGTTAATGTTATTTGATAAATAAATCTTGAAGTATACTACTTATCCGCGAGAGTCAAGTTCTAAACATCTATCAGCAAACTTGATAATGCTATGTGCTCGTGAAAAATTTCGAATTGCGATCCTTGAACATAGAAATAATGATAACTAGTCTTTCATGTAAAATTCTTGTGTCTTACAACAATTTCTTTCTAAATCGTAATGCCACAATGATAGTCGATCTTCAATATCCCCAGAGAAATGTGAAATTATAATCAATTTATGAACTACTGGAGCTGCTTTGCCCCTCAAAGTTTGGGCCCATGTAGAGAAATAAAATAAATTTTGTTGTGAATGGAAAGTCGTGCGTCAAAAACTCTTTTGTGTGCTTTCATTTTCAGAAATTGTTGGTATTTTTGAAATTGATGGAGTGTTTCATATTAAAGAAGAATCGATTTTGTGGATTCGAGGTCGATTTGAATAAATTTATAAAAGTGACATCATTTTCAAAATTTTCACCTGACATTTCTAGTGATGATTGAACGCAATAAAGTGAGATTTGAATGCTGCTGTCGTCGCCTAGACCACTCTGAATGAATTTGACGAAATCAAGAACATTTTAACCTCGAAAACCTGGTTTGGTTCCGCAAGTAAATTACTAAGTAAGTCTTTAATAATTTTTCTTCGTTGGCAATACGATCAGACGAAAGATCCGAGTGTTCTAGCTATTTTATCTTTCATTGTCCTTTGATACTGTCTTTTGCCAAAAAGCTGCTAAATAGCAAAAAACAAAACTACCCACCCTCGAATAATTGTTTTGTAACTTAAGTCTGAATCCGAATGTTCTCGATAGGAGCTGGGAACGTCGAATTCAGATGATATTAAAATGTCCAATCTATGGCCATGTAAAGAGAAAATCTGCTCTTTCATTCGACTTCAAGGCTCAAATTTCCGCCTAGTGCTTTGCACGTTGTTCGTGAGTTTGGAACCACTCAGATCGGCTCAAATAAGTTCAGACGTACTTTAAGCTTATTTTCAAGCTCTTCCCCTGCTTTTCCGAGTAGCGCAACTATATTGTGATAAAGTTGTCTCCTTCAAGTGGGAGGATAGAGGGCCTACTTTGGCCATTCCATTTTAAGATGCATTTCCGGTTCCGCTCCGTGGCGCCGGGACCTCTTTCTCCCCCAAATGAGATAGCAGAAAGAGAGGTTCGAGCGATCCGACTACTCTACGCCCAAATAAATCTTCTTATCTTTGTACCATACACGACACGAAATTTTGTCCCACTCGTATGGTGGGTAAATCTTCCCCAGTCATAGACAGAATTCCTTAGTCACTTTGCAAGTCTTTGCAGTCACGCCGGACGGGGTTATACAGAACGTTGAGTGGTCCAAAATAGTCCCGAACTATCCGGCATACAAAAATAGGTACATGATTCGTGACGTTGTCGGAAAATATTCTTTTGGGATCCCTTGGAGTTGGGAACAGCTGTCAATGGGGTTCCCAGAATTTTATTTATCATAGCAAGAATTTTCTCTCACCTTTAGGATATTGGAACCGAAACCGGCCAAGTCCAGAACTATTACAATTGCCCGTTGAGTTATTTAAAGAGAAAGGAGGCTGTTTTTTTTGTTGAAATTCTGGGAGTGAAAATATTGACAAATTTAGCCGAATGTAATTGTACTTACGGGAGCAGCTGGCCATAAGCGATTGAAACTGATCCCCATTATCGGGGCTCAATACTATTTGTGTGTGAATTTTCATTGAATGCGTGTAGACGGATGAAGAAATAGAATACAAATTTCGATAAAAATACAGAGCTGAGACTTTAGAGATGATTTGAAATGCGGCTATAGCTGCGTGCTGTGGATAGCAAACGAGATTATATCCTAGTCAAGACGCGACTAGAGCGAGAGATCTCAGGGTAGGACAATAATCATCAACTGGTGGACAGAAAATGTCACGATTGTAAGCTGCTCAAATTATACGATTCTGCCCGCGACGCCTGGCGCGATCATTCTTTTCATGCATGCGTGCGAGCAGGGCAGTGTAGTCTCAGGGGCAAGTCGCAGCGACGCGGCGTGGGAGAGGAGTAGAAGATGCGCTTGCGTCGCCCCCGAGGCCCGACTCCGGAAATCCAGAATCCAGTAACTCGTCGTCTATTGCACAAAGATAGCGCAAATCCGTTGACATTCCTCGGAAGCGCGTGCTTGCATGGGTCGGCCGCCGAGTACACCGAGGTCATGTTAGTTCTCTGTCTCCGCTTTGATTCCTCAATTCGTTTTCTTCTTGTTTGACGTTACTCTCTGGTGAACTTCGCTTGTAGCTCGTGAGTAGCTCATTCGTAGTGACTGGGGTAGATGCTGGTTCCGTTGTGAAACTACACTAGTAGCGAGCATAGGTATTATCCACAGCGTGACCCACTGCCTGAAGCCACCGCTTGATTGAACAAGCCTTTGCCGAGTCTCGGTCGTCCTGCCGAGCGTCCTGAGGTCTCGTGTTTCGAGATTCTTTATAAGTAATAGTTTTGTGCACACGGAAAACTATTTCGTGCGAGTTAGAGCACGCACGTGTGGCGCGTCTATAGTTCTCGGCACGTGTCACATTTCCACCACAACTTGGACCAACGCATCCTCCTGAAAAACTTGGCCTCGGTGCTTTTCCCAAATCTCAAAGTAAGTCATTGAAATCTGAGAGCAGAATCGTAATCCTTTTAGCCCGTGCCATGTATTTGGATGTTGAAAAACTAGCATCACGACGCAGTATGACTTCGGTTCTCATGGTTAGGATTCCGAACTCAAGTTTCATCGGGAGACTCTTTCTTATGCACTTCAATTTGGGAATTGACCAGCTCGTGAGTCAGACATTGAACGAGATCCAATTCAGTTTGATAATGAGTCGATCCTCAGGACTATCAAGTCTTGTCACTTTCAAATGCCTACCAAGGATGCATTCACACATAAAAACGCGAGCGCAAATAAAATTCACTCTTCCAATAATATCACGAGAAAAGTTGAGAAATGTAACTTACTTATACGCGTGATTCCGGGTTTCCCTCTCTTCTGTTGTTTTCACCTGTCTTTTCATGTTGGCTTGATGAGTCATGTTGCAAGTTGCAACAATTTGATTTGCTGTATTGAAATGTGTAGTTGAATTTTGTTACATTAACATATCCCAAAATTTAAAGGACAAAATTGTAAGGGAATTATTCTTCTGATTGTTTGGCTGAATTGATTGTTCCTGTAAGAATGAGTTATGGAGATATTTTGATTTTGCCCTAGTAATGATTTGAAATATTTGCAAATTAATACAACTATCTGATCATGTTTATCACTTCTGATTTTGCTGATAGGAATTTTGAATCAAGTTGGACACGATCCTCTTTATTTGCTGGTAAGGCAGTACTTTGCTTTCACCAAAATTTTAGTCACAGACACTAATTTGACTCACTGATATAGAAAATTCTCGTCATCACAAGTATAGTTTTATTTTCCTATAGCGCAGATTTTCAGTCGGAACCTGAACAGTCATGAGAATTTCTTCTCATTTTATCCAGTGATTCTCAAGAACTTTCCCTAATCAGTCTCTTATGAGCATTTCTGTGTTCATTATATGGATGTTTTTACACACACAATGTAGAAATCCTGTTGCAATTTGATGATTTTTTAATCATCTTTTTCAGAATGGAAGAAGATTGGGATAATGATGTAGGACTCCCACCACCAGCATCAGAACAGCAGCCATACGTTCCACCACAATATAATGATAGAAACTATAATAATAATAATTTCAAAGCGCCCCAAGAGTCCAGATTCAATCAGGACAGACGTGGAAATATGCGCCATGGTGGTGATCACAGGAGAGGTGGAAGAGATTCAAGCAGAAGCTCCTCTGCGTCGAGGGGAGAGCAATTCACATTTTATGTAGAGACTGCAATGTTGGGAAAGTTGATTGGCAAAGGAGGCAGTAAAATCAGAGAGCTGCAGGAGCAAAGTGGTGCCAGAATAAATGTAAGTCTTGAAACATCTTAAACATTCAGTTATGTATTTTTCTTTCTCTCTTGTATCTATCTTTATCTCTATTTCTCTCATGTAATGGAAAAAGAAGTCTGAATGATCTAAGCTGGTCTGACCAAGTAATTGAACAAAGTTAATGTCTCAGTTGTCATAATGTGCTCATGTTGCATATTTGAATGTATCTCTGTCAAGATCTCTGTACAGTTCAATCCCTTGTGAGTGTCAAGTATGAAGCACTAGATCTCACTATCATGTGTCAAATCGGAAAACCTCTTCTCTTTACATTGCAGGAAGACAATATCTTGCTGTTTGTAGATTTCATATAATTATTGGCAATATTACATTTGATGAAAACTTTATCCTAGAATTTGTCTTGGACCTTTTCCTGGGTACTTTCGTAGAGTGCAGATGATGAAAAAATTCAGTCACACTTTGCATTTGTATATTTGACTCTTTTTCAGTGATGTGCATGGGAACAACGAACTCTTTAGATGCAATTCTTGAAAATTCCTAATTTCTGTTTGTTATAAAGCCATCAGTAAATCTTACATTCTGCAGCGCATGGTCTATGTAGAGATTTCATGTGATATTTAAATTCTTCTGAACTTTTGTAGATCAATAAGGATTGCACCAGTGGAGATAACACCTTAGTCGTTATCAGTGGACCCAAGGATGCCCAAGAGCTTGCAAAGAATCTGATAGACAGCTTGCTATCAGAGAATATTCCACAACGTCGACCCACCCATTCTTTAGAGAGGACCAACCAAAGTCATAATACCTCAATGGAAATTGACTGGGATCAGGCTGCTAAAGATTATGTGAGTTCTTCTATTGCTCATGATTGTGGAGAATATATTACATATGGATAATTTTTAGGAGAATTACCAAAAAGAAAAGTGGGCTCAATACGCAGATATTAAAAAGAATTTCTACATTGAAGATCCAGTCATAGCAAATTTGTCCCCAGAAGAAGTAGAACACATAAGGAAGGAGAATAACGAAATAAGTGTACAGCTCACTTTTGTATCAGATGAAGCCAATAAGAGTGCAGAAGGAAAGATGATACCCAACCCAATTCAAAAGTTTGAACAAGCTTTCAAGGTAATGGAATTTTCCAAATAGATTTCCGTAATACGAGTAGTTCCAAGATACATTTTTCGAACTTGGATCGCCCTCTTATGTGAATTAATGGTATTGATTTTGTAAATATGCATTAGAGGACTAATTTTCAATTTCTTTATCAAACTTGAGGTCGACTTAAAATAAAACTATCAATTACGATTTGATTGTCGAATTATTCATCAATGAAAAGATGTATTTGACTGACATAGTGAAAAGAATCGTCTGTACCCTGCATCCAGTTAGGAACCTTTTCATTGCAGGTGAGACGCTCTGCCAAATGTATTTTTCCATCCATCAATAACTCGACGATTAATTCTAATCGACAATTTCATTACAAACCGACCTTGAATTTAAAATTCATAACCTAATGAAAAATTGGCCCTCCAATGCCAATTGACGAAATCAATTCCATTACAGGTGCAATATTTTTGAGTTTTACCTTTGCAACGGAGAAATGTGAACTCTTACACTGACACGAATTTGTATCACCCAAGTAAAGTTTTATTTACTCGACTTCTAAACTTCTCTTATTTTTTCACTGGCTTTAGAGAAGTATCAAACACTTACCATAGCTCTGATCCTGTTTATATATTTTTCTCTTTTTTGATCGCAGAATTATCCAGATGTATTGACAGAAATTCGTAAACAAGGATTCACCAAGCCAAGCCCGATCCAGTGTCAAGCATGGCCGATTCTCTTGAGTGGTAAAGACATGATTGGAATAGCTCAGACAGGAACAGGTATTATTTATTTGTCTTGGATTTTAATTTGTGTTGCTCAAGATGTCTTCATTACTTAATGTAATCTTTTAATTTAATCCCTAGGGAAAACGTTGGCGTTTCTTCTGCCTGCGTTGATTCATATTGACAATCAAATAACACCCCGCAATGAGCGAAGCGGTCCAACCGTTTTGGTAATGGCTCCTACTAGGGAGCTTGCTCTACAAATTGAAAAAGAAGTTAACAAATATTACTATCATGGTATAAAGGCGTAAGTTATTTTTCTAATTTGCTACATACTCGTTTACTTCGCCGAATATTCAGTAATTGGTTGATGTATTCTAGTGTTTGTGTTTATGGTGGAGGAAGTATGAAAGAGCAAATCAATACTGTTAACAAAGGAGTGGAAATAGTTATTGCTACTCCCGGTAGGCTTAATGATCTTGTCCAAAAAGGAGTTTTGGATGTGAAATGTGTATCATATCTAGTTTTGGACGAAGCAGATCGTATGCTTGACATGGGTTTTGAACCTCAAATAAGAAAAACGTTGCTAGATGTTAGGCCTGATCGACAGACAGTCATGACTAGGTACAATATGTTGAATCTTGATAATAAGAATAATGAATGAATCTGTTTCGAATTTTCTCAATTCAAAATTTGCTTCACAACAGTGCGACTTGGCCTCCCGGCGTCAGAAGACTTGCTCAGTCTTACATGAAAGATCCTCTCACAGTTTGTGTTGGATCATTAGATCTCAAAGCTGTACATTCTGTGACACAAAGAATATACATCATGGACGAAGAGGAAAAGATCGATATGGTTAGTCTCTTTTAAGAAATGGTTTAAAATATTTCTATATTTATTACTTGCTTTTATAGCTCCAAGAATTCTTCCAAAGCATGGGCCCAGAAGACAAAGCAATTATATTCTTTGGAAAGAAGGTCAAAGTTGATGAAATTGGGAGTGAGTTAGCTCTCAAGGGCGTTAAATGTCAGAGCATCCACGGAAGTCGCGAACAGAGCGATCGGGAGCAAGCTCTGGAAGATATAAAAAGTGGAGACGTACATATCCTCTTAGCCACTGACGTGGCTAGTCGAGGAATCGATATAGAAGATATAACGTAATGATGCCATCTTTCGTAAATATTCAAAAGAAAATCATGTAGCTGACTTGATCACGGTTTTAGGCATGTACTCAACTTCGACTTTCCCCGTGACATCGAGGAATACGTTCACCGAGTCGGACGTACGGGAAGAGCTGGCCGCACAGGTGAAAGTATCAGTTTCATGACCAGGAAAGATTGGTCTCAGGCTTCTCATCTTATAAAGATCTTGGAGGAAGCTGAGCAGGTAATGATTTTCTTAATAGCAGTGTAAATTTTTGAAAAATCGTAACAAATATTCATTTTTTTCCTGACTATTATATTTGTAAGGAGGTGTTCAAAATTGGCGGGATTGCTCATAAATCACAAATTTCCGAAGGCATGCTTCAACCTTCATTCACCCAAAACCAGAGCAGTCCCAATTGAAAATTTAATGAGAAAACTCCAAAAATAAGACATGGCTTTATATGCAGTCTTCTGGACCAAGGATCAGTTTTATGTAGAATGTTAAGTTTATCATTTGAAAATTAGATTATGCAGTCATCGGGGTTTTTGGAGTCGAATCGAATCAATTTTCGTGATATGATATCAATGTATTCATCACTGATACATCCGTGCGGTGATTAGTAATATTGAAGTACAAATCCGTCTATCAGTGGAAAAAATATTCTATGTATGTGGGCCTGCGCCACCCGTCAGCTGTTTTTTCATTACATATGAAATTTTACTTTCGATTCGAGAATTTTTCGTTTCTTTGAATCGTTGACTCTGGCTGACGTGTTATTTGCTCATTTTTTCAGGAAATACCAAATGATCTTTATGATATGGCTGAACGTTACGAAGCTATGCGAAAAAAGCGAGCCGAAGAGAACGAATTCGATGGCAGGGGTGGTGGCAGAAGATATGGAGGTGGTGGTGGTGGCGGTGGGAGAGGAGGCGGCGGCAGAGGAGGCGGTGGAGGTCGCCGTGGAGGAAGTCGATTTGGAGGCGGTGATCGTTGGTGAACATCATCACTGGTCTATTTTTTTTTTTTTTTTTTTTTTTTTTTTTTTTTTTTTTTTTTTTTTTTTTTTTTTTTTTTTTTTATTTTT
>JAPYYZ010003130.1:0-12340 GCA_030522705.1 Eretmocerus eremicus | reverse complement strand
TATAGGCGGCAAAGATTGAACCGTCTGCAGTGCAGTCTTATCGTTGGCGTCAGGTGCACCAACGCCGCATCAGCCTTTCTCGACGCCTTTGTACCCCGTGTATTCGTGTACCACCACTAAAACGCCGTGGCAATGACACAAGATTACATACAGGTGTATAGTTCTTCAAAGGCCGAATCCGGGGGTTCGATTTCGCTGGAGAAACATCGAGGAGGATATAACAGGCCTTCGCAGTGCCGATGTTTGGTGCCCGGCTAATTGGCTCGCAGCTTCCGTGCTCGAGAAATTTTCGGCTATTCTCCGGTATTGGTTCGATATATCGGTAAACTTTCTTGCCATGTATACAGTAAAACGGGTGTCGAGTAGGAATTTCTGCGTGAAGTTTTATTGATTCTTTCTTTCATCCGTATTGTCTGAGAGAGACAATTGAGATAGGAAACTTAAAATAAAAGATTTCGCGGTAAATACTTTGTGGCAAGGATTGAAGATACCGTTGATCGCTCGAGGCAGCAATAATGGCCTGAGAGATTCCTAAACTTCAAGGAAGAGGTGTACCTGTTTTGAAGTCGCGATGATTAATGTGGAACTCGAACTAATAGAAGTCTTTTACTCTTGGAGGGAGCAATGAGCTTTCGATGATACAACTCGTCCATCTTTCTTTATTCTTCTTCTGCCTTTGTTCCTTCGGCATTCTTCCTTTGCTATTGAGCTTGTTGGAGAAATATGTCTTTCTTCGATTCCAGAGCGATGAATTTCGAAAAAATTGCCAGCCATGGACAATATCGAGACAGTATCGAAGAGTCTTTCAATCGGGCTCCCCCCATTCAATCATGAATTATTAAGAGAAATTGACAATTTATGATTATGAAGAATATTATCGAGGTGTCATTGGACCACGATGGATTTGAATACTGATCAATCCAGGATATTTAAATAGAAATCTTAGAATTAACACATTCGACGCATCCACGTTCCCCTACTATCTAGGAAATGATGCTGAAATATGATCTAGAGAAATCACGTTGAACTAGCTCCACTCAGAGAGGTGGATATGTTTTAAGTGATTGTTCATTGTTTTTTCCTTTTTTTTTTTCATCTCAAATAGATCGATAGAGTAGAATGAGACTTTGATTGCTCCTGAAACCAATGCAAGCAAACAAGAATTTGAATGCTACCGCTAGTAAGATCCAGTTGCAAAGATCGCGTCAATTGGCCGTATCTAGGGTCTCTAAAAAGGGTCTAGACATGGTCCGCAATATTCGAACCAATCGAGTACATATATGTCTACAAATTGATATGATTTTGTACCTACTCTCTAAATATTTCCGAGTAAAATGTCGCGAAATTTCATTTTATTTTTTGAACTTTTGACTCGATCGGGGTTTCTCCAAATCTCTCTGACCACTCGGATCTAGTGAAAAGTCGTTCGGACATAGAGAGTATATCTATCAAATTCAATCTCAATATGGCAAACCGTATCTTCAATCAATTCTATAGGAACTCTATAAATTCGTATCCATTCCCAATTCTCTCGCCGCGCGCGACAATTCAAAACCTCAGTCCACGCAAACTAACCCTCGCCCCAATCAGACCCCGATTCCGAGTAGCCCTCCCACCTCCCAATCGACCTCGACACGACTTCCTTTTCGCGAATCCTCTCCCCTCACCAGAAACCATCATCATCATCATCATCATCATCAACGTCAACAAAAAGGCTTCACAGCTTCCACCGCAGTTGCGAGAAACGTCTCGGCCTCTTTCCTCTCGCCCACAGCATCTCCCCAGACCGTCACGATTCCACCCAAGAATTTCGCGCTATCCACTGTATATATACAACAACACTGAACTCCTCCTCGATATCCTCGCCGACTCGTCTGCCGTCTCTCTCCAGGTTATATGTATATACACACCCAGGATGAAAGTAAAACCGGCGCGGAGGCGTTGACGAGGCCGCCCTGTATATAATGCACCACAGCGATATCTACCTGTCTCTGCGTGTATACCTATATGTACGTGTCGAGAGCCGGATATGAGAGCCGCGGTCAATGGCTGCGGCGCTTTGTAAAAGGGAGAGAAGCATCGCCGTATTAACTTGGCTATGCTCATCCTAGCAAGAAATTCAAGATGTACTCTCTAAAGTAGATTCGCTTCATTTTACGTGGAAGAGGAGGAGATGAGCGAGATTTCTGCTCCATGGTAGAGCTAAGTTTCGGAAGGTGGTGGGGGTGGGTATAGATTGGTTGGTTTGGGGATTTTGAAGAAAGTGGGGATAGGATGAGTTCAGTAGAATGAGTTGGGTGTGGTGAGACGAGGGCGGACTGAATCGACCTTTGATCACTGATTCTTTGGGGCATTTGCTTATTTGGCAGAAGATTAGCTGGGGCGTGTATAATCTGAAGAATTTCGTATAGAGGATTTGATTTTTGCAGTGTTTGGTCGGGAAATGGATGGACATTTGAATTTGAACGAGTTGTATGAGCGCGAAAGATTCAAAGAGTTTGTTCCACTGACTAGTTCCCTCTTGGATTATCTCTTCTACCTCAATTTTTTCGGCTCACCTCGTTTCGTTCAAAAAGCATGATGAGCTCTTCATGAGTTTTCTTTGCTCTGTATAAAAAAAAAAAAAAAAAAAAACAAATTGGTTCGAAAATCGAAATTTACTGCGAGGACTTGTTATCTAAACTCGAGGTTGAGCTTACGGATGAGTAGTCATTAATCCTCACGATAATGGCTCCAGTCAATAAGAATGGATTTTATGACGGGAAATTTTTCACTATCAGTGTAGTCATTGATATATAAAATCAATTAGCGGCATTATATGAAACGGTCTCCGTGAATTCCCCTACGAATTGATAAAAGACTTATATTTTCGATTTGCCGGAAGTATTTTGGCATCAAGATTTCTTTGGTATCAGACAAAGATACGAAAATGTAAAAGTTTCTTGATATTTCATATCAAACCCGAATGATTCATCCAATGTTACACCATCAGACCAGAATTGGTCTCCCAATCAAGTAACGAAACTATGCCTATTTCGAGCGCTTCAGAGTAAAAAATTCAAAAGCCAAAATTATTTAGAGCCAGTTTGTGATATTTCCTCAGTACGAATCTGACATCTGAGGTAACCATGACGTGACGTTTAGAAAAACAATGGAAGTATATGAAAGAGGATGCTCGCTAGAGTCGTTAAATAGTAATTTCACTGGAATCTCATTATATAATTTTGGACGCACTCCGTAAAATAAAGCGCACGAACTAATCCGAGGAGAAATCTCGGCGACTGCAATTGTCGGAGAGACGCTTCTCTCCTGCACGTCTCTACATAATAACGAAAGCACGAGCATCCGAGTACTTTGATTGAATCTTGGAGAACACTTCGAGACGAGAATGATGAATATCCTCGATCGTAATCGCTTCATAATCGACGTTCGGAATCTCAACTAATGCTTCGCGACGACTGCACTTGCATGCGCGTCTGAATAGTAACTTTCTCTCGATACGTAAAGTGCGCGGGATGAATCTTTTAAAGTGAGAATATTTCGCACGCGCCTCATCCACTTCTGAACAGATAATTTTCGACCTTCTTCAATTTCCCACAATGACGTAACGAGTGATTCGTTATTGGATTCCGGCTACAATCCGACGTCAATTTTAGTTCCGTGCAATGATAGAGGGGCTCTGTCAACAGTCTCGAGGCTTTGGGAGAGCCTTACAACTTCTTATTCTGGGCAATTTACGATCTCCGATGTTCGCCATAAAATTCAAGAGCCTCGCGGTGGATGACACGGTATTGTGGGTATCGATCGTTTGGGAGGGCAAACAACTCTTCAAACTGGCTCGTCGAGAGGTTATTTCTAGGCAAAGCTTGTTAGCGGCGCTCGTGGGAATTTTTATCGGGGCTCCGTCTACCGTAGTAAGCTTTTTTTTCTCGTAGTATCTGTGTCACTACGAGATTGTATCAATTGACACGTCTTCGAGAATGCGGATAATCCAGAAAGCCAGATCCTTTTCTAATTTGCTACGTTCCCATCGGCATCTCACTCAATGCAAGATATTGGAGTGAGAATTCTGATATTCTATTCAATGATGGAGCGATTCATTACAGTAGCATGTCACAAGGGAAAAAAATTTGGGGAGAAGAACGTGTTCCAACTCGCCGAAAAAAATCAGTCCAAGCTATTGTCAATAGTCGGTAATTTGTTCCAAAAGCTCAAGGTAGGATTGTCATTAGCATTTCTTTGTGTGGATGAAATTCATCTCGCTTGGGAACAGAGGAGCAATGTCAAATTTTTCCAGTACTCATAAAAAGTCGAGCCTTCTCGTCCAAGCCCAGTCTTCACGTGTCCTTGATAACGTAGAAGCTTATGGTACGAATCTAGTGGATCCGCGCTTCAGAATAATCTAACCATACAATGATGATTCCACATAATCAAACCAACATTTTTAATAAAACTAGTACATCCAAATCATTAGTATTTCTTCGACCAACCAATCGCACATCACCTCACAGAGACAATTCAAGCTATATCAATCGATTCCCCGAAGCACAGAGCTCCTCGTTACCCATCAGAGACTTCGCACAGTTCCAAAATTTCAAATTTCCCGCGCCGCATCTCGCAAGCTCCAAAATCGAGCAGCCCCCCAGAGTCCTCCCTATCAACGCGCCTCCGCCCTCACAGCTGTATCTCCGTGCTTTCACCCCATGAAAACATCCTCCCACACACCCACACCAATCGCTCTCGACTCGCTCGATCTCTCCATCATCGCAAAAAGGCGTCAACTCTCACACTGTACACACTCAGACACTCGAAAACACGATAACCGAATATGGGGTAGACGAACCGGGGCTCGAGATATATACACACGCAGGTCGGTATTCGCGCGCCGGGCGCCGGGCACACGCAGCAGCTCGGGGGCGGCGCCCGTATCGATCGCAGCCACGCGAGGGTCTCAACGTCGTCGCGTCATTCCCCTCTTTTCTTTTTTTCACCATCTCGTCCATACAAACACCTCGGAATATTGATGAATCAAGAGCGAGACCGTCTCGCACAGTGACCCTGTGCTTGCAAGCTCGCAAGCTCGAAAGCTCGCGAGCTTTGAATGGAAGGCGTATGAATTAGCCACGGGCCTCGTCGAAAAGAACGAGAGGGATGTGCAGCAGGTGCAATATGTGGGTCTCTCGGAGACTCGGGCACTTGCCGGGGGCCCCCCTCATTCATCGCGCGGTGAAAAGAGAGAGAGAGATGAGAGCTGAATGGAATACGCGTGGTGCATGACCGCCGCGTCCGAGACGTTGACCTCCGCGAGGACGTCTATAGAAGAGCCGCTCGATTTGTAGACGAGCTTTTGAAGGTTCCGAGCTTGAAGACTTCGTAGCCCGGTGGACAAGGTTTTGGCCTTTGGCGCAGGAGGTCCTGAGTTCGAATCCCGGCCGGCACCATTGTGAATTTTCAGTGGCTTCGGTGGTTCGGAGCCCACCTAAAACTGTATTTCCCGCAAAAATAACGTTGAAAACAGGTTGAGAATGCGTTAGGAAAACAAAAGTCTTTCGAGCTTGCGAGGGAGATTGTCAATGTCGAGGGATAAAATTTCTGAACAGGAGATCGATGCGAGGTTACTCAGGATAATCTCCTAGCGCCGCGCGTCCACTTTGAAGCTTCGATTATGCGCTATCGGTCGCTCGCCAGCAACTCACTCTACCACCCCGTCTCATCCACAGGACCTCTCAGTCATTCTCTTAAAATTCCACAGGATACAAAGTGTAAAAAGCAGAACTTTCAAAAGCTTCCAAAGCCGGAAGTAGCTGAAATAATCCAGAGAGTTTTGAGACGTACCGGTGCACGTAGGCCGCGGTGGACATGTTGCTATCCATGGGGTCGTTCCATGCAGCCTTTTAAAAAACAAAGTCACCTGCACTCGCGCACCAGGGCGAAAACCTCGAGAGAGAGATATACACACTCGCGAAAGTCCGCCGCGACGCGGATCGATATAACGCTCCGCAAAGCCCGGTCGTCGTCCCTCGAGGCGCACTGCTCTCTCTCTCTCTCTCTCTATCTGCACCGGGCAAAATGTACGTAAAGCTGCACTGGTTGTGTGTTACGGAGTAATGCGGTGCGAGAGCGATGCGAATGGCTCGGGATTCACCGAGAGACTGACGACGATACGAGTCCTGCGGAGCGACGAGCGGTCTCGGTTTCTCGCTCCTTTCGCCGCTGCCGGGCTATCCCGAGAGAGTTGCGGAGGGGGCCGCGCGCGCGCGTAGAGACGATCGTGATGTGTGTGGTGGGCAGGTTCTGTTGGGGGTTTTTCTTAACATGGGTGGATGAAATTTGTTGTGAGCTTTATTATTTTATGTATATTTTTGTAGGATGAATTTAGAGATTCAAGTTGAGAGGAGGTGAGGTTTTTGGTACCGGTGATGTGGCAATTTTGATGCTTTTGAAGCGAGGGGTACCACACGTGGGACACGATGGATTGAGTTCTTTGGCGGAGACGAATTTTTGATCGATAATTTTATCAATGAAACCGGCAGAAGTATTTTAGTACTCTCTATACAGATGTAGCAATAGTTTTTTGTGAGAAAAATTAATCGCTGTGAGTGGGGAGGAATGCTTTTGCGCGATTTTGCAACGCGGAAAGAAATATGGTGGTTTTCGTAGCCGCAGCGAGGGGTCCAGGGTACTTGGTGTAACAATTGGATACAATAAGATGATGATGGGGAGTATTTATTCAAGAGTTTGAGTTCATGTTCTGGTTGAGCATGAAAAAGCTTTGAGAGCAGCTAAAGGATCCGCGAAGGATGAGTTAGCATGAGTATTGGATTAACAATGTTCATTGATATGAAATATCTGTCTAGCATTGGAGAGTCGACATCATAATTGGGGATAAGAGTAATCACAAGGTGATTGTCATTCTGAAAGCTGGTTATTACTTTCCTCTTCACAACGCAATAAATACAATGCATATTCACTAATTTCTTCTTCTTTTTTTATGAAATCGGGATCATCCTTGATGTCAATCTCGGCCTCACAAGAATTCATGCTTCTGGTTTCTAGTTTCATCCTTGTCGCGGTGTTGGTTACTGCAGCAGAGCTCGGCTCTAAAAGACGAAGAATTTGAATTAATATAGCTCACGCTGTCCTTTCAATCAAAAGAAACTTTTTTATGTATAGATTTCACTCTGATGCTGAAAATATTCGGGTACGTATTGTGTTGCTCCTTTCATTTGACTGAGAGACCATGATTGAATGCTGTTTTGACCTCCTGTCATTAAGATGATTCTGAATTGTTCTGATAAGGGGAGTGACTCTTTTCAATAAGATCAGTCGTTTCGAGTTCAATGTTGTTCACTGAATTGAAAAATGTATAGTCGCATTTTCCTACAGATTGATACGCCTCTAGAGGCTTCTAGCGATAAAAGAACCGGACCATTTCCTACCGCGCTAATACTGACAGCACCGCAGTTACAGAATTCTATTTTGCCCCCTGTGGGACCACTTATTCCAGGATTTATTGAAAAAAACCAGAATGCTCTGAACCCAAAAAAACTTGTTGGGTACTCTTCAACCATGCAAACAGCACTGATAAAAAATATAAATACACTGCTAAAAGAGATTAGCAGGATTCTTTCTCAAAACAGCTCCAAAACTCAAATTTCAAGAATATCCTCCCTTACATTATTATAATATTTCATCCATATATTCATCTTACATTATTTGCTTTAAGATGTGAAAGAAGCAAGTAACTGAGCAATGAAGAAGAGCAAAACTTCAGGTTAAAGATTCAATGGAAAAGACTACCCGCAGTCGAAACAACGCGCGTAAAAGAGGATAGAACTATTATGATTGACAATGAGCTTAGAAAAAATGGAAAAAAATCAGTAAAATTACACGTTTAGAATTTTTCAAAAGATAAGGGAGGTTATAGGAATTGTTTGAGAATAATTTTCCATTCGGGAGGTCAAAACAGGCTGGGAGTAAGGTTTTTCAGTTTATCACAAGGGATTTCGAAGAAGTTGACAGATTTCTAATCTTTTTCGATAAAAGTAACGAGCAATAGAAATTGTTCGATAATTGGATGAGAATCAGGTGATGAGATTGAGTTGGGAGTAATTTTTTCAGATTCTTAAAAGAAGATTGGAAAAAGTTAGGCGAATTTAGCTGGGAAATGTAGGTTCTATGAATTTTTCAATAATGAAGTAGTGGTTTTTTAAAAACTAGCAAATCAAAATGTATTGGAGTAAAAAGTTGGTAATGGACTGTGCTCATAAGGTACTGATCCTAAAGAACTGTGCAAAATTTGGGAGTAAACGGGTGAACGGTGTGAGAGTTTTCGCAAACAGAAAATTTGAACAAAACACACACACACACACACACACACACACAGATAGACACGGATCGCTTTTCAGAAAAGTTATGGGGGGGGGCGGGGGTGGATGGTAAATTTGAAAAAAGGACGCAAAGGGCAAAAAAGAACCTTGCAATGGGCAAAATCGAAATTCTGGGATATCTAATCGACAGAGAGTAATAAAATAGTCCAGGAAAAATTTTTGCACAATTAGAATGATCGATTCGAGAAAAGAGCAAAAAAAGCAAAAAGGGCAAAAAGTGGGCTGGAAATGGGCAAAATGGATATGCTGGGATATCGAATAGACAGAGAGTGCTGAAATAGTGCAGGAATAATTTTTCCACAATCTTTGAATGGTCGATTCGCGAAAAGGGCCAAAAAGTCAAAAAGTGCTTTTTGCAAAAAAGGGGCTGAAAATGGGCAAACCGAAATTCTGGGATATCAAATTTTCGCAGAACTGCCGAATGATAGATTCGAAGAAAGGGCGAAACAAGAGATACAACATAAATTTCTAAAATTTTTCAATAATGAAATAGGGGTTCTACAAAAATTATTACATCACAACGTATTGGAGATTAAGAGCTGGAAATGAACTGGCCTCATGGGATAGTGATCCCGAAGAAGTGTGCGAAATTTGGGATTGAGCGAGTGAACGTGTGGGAGTTTTCGCGAACAAAAATTTTGAACAACACACACACACGCGCGCGCACCCCAAAAATTTCAGATGACCCGCTCAAAGCGTGTCCCCTACAGAGGACAGAAAGAAGTGAATGACCCTCAGAGCCCTCATGGTAATCGCGCAACTTTTGAATTTGATTTAATTGGGCTGCAGTCTCTGAATAATCTGGATGTACCTATATAAAGGGTGAATCCGTTGAGTGAATCGCGTTTAATCTAATTCACATTCAAAATTAAGGGAATAGAAAAAATAGGTAGGTTAAAGTGCTCTCCAAACTCCCTTCTACCCTTGAAATTGAGTTCTGACTCAATGCCAACCTCGACTTGTTCAGCTCAGATCTGTCAAATATGTGGAATGTCGCTGCGATTCCAAAATGGAGAAAGGAAACCCATGTGGCGTGACGGTTTTATAGTCTCAGAATGTTGAACCATCCAACTCTCAACTCTATAACATCATTCAGCACCTTTTACTTGAGATTTTGAGTTCGTAAGGTGTAGTGCACCCCCTCATGGATGTAGCCCAAAACGACTACTAGACGATAACTAAGGCATAGACGGTAGTACGATAATGAGGACTCTGACCTTGATTCTGATGAGGACCACTAACGAACATGACTATCGAGAGGATTCCGATGTTTTGGTGAGATCTCACACCAAAACTCATGTAAGGGAAGTCATCGAAACTGTTGAGAGCATTCGTTGCTTTTATTCCCTGGGGGACATGTATTTTCTGAGTGTTTCCTTTCATTGAATCGTATTAGAAAAAACTGCGGCACATTATTTCTTCGTTTTACACCCGAATAAGCTCCATTCTCTAACTGCTAGATATTGATAGGTGGTATACGGGTTAATCTACCTTTAGGATTAAATACGTATGTAATCACTCCATTAAATTTTCCACGGATGAATCCAATGCGAAAGCGGCAGAGAGGGTAGATTATGTGCCATCAAATTCAAGCCGGGAACTGAGTCTACTCCGAAAACGAGAAATTACGTAGCTAAGGCCGCGATCCTCACCACCTCTCCGTAGATCACCCTAGCGTTTTTTGGCGATTTCCACACCTCTCTCTTCCTCCTCTCGTCTGTATATACGTAGTTTATGAATGGACCGTCATGCAAGATCGACGAACGAGATATAGTGACTAGCCGGCTGTATATTTTTCTTCGTGGTGCGCGGAAACACCAACCTTTTGCCCGCTGGGGATCGGAAGATTTGGATTTTCCATGCCCTGAGGCGGGAAAATAGTACACTGTAAAAAGAAATTCTCAAAGTATGATCACATTCAAGCTGAAATTCAGATTTGGCACGATTCAGCAAGTACTCGTCCAAAAGTCAGTAAGCGTGTGTCCGAATCCGGATATGAAGTGAAAGTAAGTGATGTGCGAGCTTAACTTTGAAGTCTTTGATTTTCCAGCGGTTTTTCTCGAGGTTGAGGTAAAACGCCGGATCAGAAATGATTCTGCATCAAACGGATCATTGTACAATCGAGTGTCGGAAATATTTCTCTCCGGTGCTTGGTGTAATTCAACAACACATACGCATAACCTCCCTTTCGATACAACTTCGTCAAGGTATGTTTAATCATGCAAGATTCATTATTACTTTTTGTGGAATTAATGGCCATGATCCCCAAGATCGGGGGACAAAAATCAAAATAGCTATCATAGTAAATATAAACTCAAAAATGGGGTGTACGTCGCGTGATTCAATCGCTTTCCTCTAAATCAGCACTGCTTGCTGAAAGTTAGATAATTCGACAAATGTTGAAAGTCAGTTCACAAAGAGTGTTAAATAAAAAAGTCGGCAAGCCAAGTAATTTGACTTTAAGAATTTCTTTTTACAGTGTATACGCACCTACTTCGCATGGGTGGCTTTCGGCACGAGGGCGTTTTAGCCCTTGTTTCGTTCGGGCTACAACCGACCCTGCGTGCCAAAATCGCCCATACGCGCAGCGGTGCGTAATATACAATTTGAATTTTCCTGCTTTCTAGATTGCCTCCCTCCTTTTTTCCTCTTTTACGGAAGTGTTCCACTAGAATTCATCCTTTGTGACGGTGACTCCCTTCCTATCATTACCAATCTAGACATCATCCTAGTACTCATACGGGGCACGTTTACTCCATTGAAATATCAATTCATGCCGTAAAAACTGACTTCTTGTCATCATTACCTTGTGTCCTTGAACTGTGAGCTGGCATCCCATACACATCGAAGTATTCTCCGTTGTCGGAGTAGTGGTATTCAGCTGCTTCCTCTTTAGGTTGATATGCCACCAGATTTTCAACTACCTCATTCTTGACATTATCCAAGTTTTCCTCAGAGTATTCCATTTTTTGACTCTCTACCAGATTCGCTATCGAGGCCTCATTTTTGAGATTTGCTTGTTCTCCCTTAATGGGTTCCTCAAGTTCCTGATATTCTGTTCCATGCGTAACTCTCCCGTAGGCTGGCGATACTGTATAAAAATGATGCAGAATTTGAACTCTAGAGTCGTACAACCAGCGGTTGCACTGACCAAAATCTATATCCCACTGGTTTGATAAACACTGAAATCAACACTCCCATTTCATATGTCGTACTACGTCAATCCGGACGTCTAATGGATTTTGTATTTCGAGCTTCTCTATTAGATCTCGAAACAAAGCCGAGATGAAAAATTAGTGAGTCTTCGGTGATCATTGAAAATGGTCCTTCATAATTCGGGTGCGGGAATATCAAGTCTTACTTCCTAAGAGAGCTTTGAGCCCAATGACTGAGCTCAGATGGATTAAGAGTTCCTAGAGCTCTATCGAAGCACTAGAGGAGAAAATCTCACCACGGTGAAGATACACGGTGACGTTCTGGTACAGGTGCGTAAGCATGTGGTTTGTCGCAAAAAAACGGTGAAAATGCGATTAACTCAGGACGTTTCCCCCATGAAAAATTCTGAAAATTTCTTTGTGGGGAGAAAACACGTATTCCCGCATTGAGAAAAATTTCCAGTTTAACACCTCCAAAATCGGCAATATGGCAAATTATTCAAAATTTCTAAAATTTTTCTAGGTTACGTTTGGCGGCCAATAAATCTGACAAAATTCGGAGGTTTGCCTCTATACGAAATATTCTTGTAAATTTTTCCACATTTTTTGGCCTATTGACATTCCCGGTATCAATGTAAGACCTTCAAACAGTCTTTCTGAGGTTATGTCGACCAAGGGTGACTTAGGAGGCTGAGCATTTTTTGGTGGTATATCTTGTTAAGACCTAATGAAGAGTACGGGCCACTTACAAGTAGAGGACCAACCTTGTGGATCACGGATTTGGCCAAAACTCTG
>JAPYYZ010003129.1:0-11986 GCA_030522705.1 Eretmocerus eremicus | reverse complement strand
AATCTTCACCAAAATTTATTTACAGACTCGTACCACCTAGCATATGAAGAATCTAGAGTATCTCCTGCCAATGGGCACTCTGTTCCAAGATACAGCTATGGACATTAGCATTGCTATTATATCTATATACATGACCTTTTAACATAGGCCTATATGGGCAATGCTAATGTCTATAGCTATATCTTGGAACAGAGTGCCCATTGGCAGGAGATACTCTAGATTCTTCACATGCTAGGTGGTACGAGTATGTAAAAAAATTCTGGTGAAGATTGGTCACCCGGAGGTCTTGGTCTCCCCTTGTTAGTATTATATGAATAGAATTTCCATTCCACTAGCTGCTGAGACTCAATGTGACTTCTCCTTCGACAGACTTCCGCCAGAATTTGGGACTCTGTAGCATTGCGTGGGTTTTCTCTTGATAATTTCTCTCAAAAAATGTATGTTTGTATTTGTCAGCGAGATTGAGAAATTTTTTGAAATTCAGTCTATGGCAAACGACCTTTTTTTTGGAAAAAAACTGAAACTATTTTGGTGACACTATTTGAGTCCGAGTTTCTTATGTTGTGGAGAACTTGCTGAGTAGGATCATGGGGGTGCTAGAAATTACATTCATTACAGGCCCGATGATAACAACTGGAGGCGTGTCTCTCTTGAAGTCTTTGAATTCTGATAATATTCATGGTTCCGGATATCCATGTTGGCTCTGGATATAGGCTGACATGCATCTCTTGCCCTACAGAAGGAAGATGTTTATACTATCACATTCTTCAACGGGGGACAGTCCAGAATAACTTCTCAACTAATAGAGAATCTCAGCTTAATCACAAACAGCAAGCTTAGCTGAGTGCAAGAGATCTATTGTCCATCCGCAGACTCTCTGCTTCGACACTATGTGCTGAACCCATAATGCTTGGATGTCAACTGGTGAAGTCTGATTCCAAAAGAGCTATGGATACTTCTTTCCATTTGATCCAATTGTCTAAACTTTGAGAAGAACTTGTTTAATAGGAGAAATGAGTAAGTAATTATAAAAAATTGAGATGTACGAGTATTTGGACTTGTAGTCAATGATTTTTGAATATGCACGGTTTACCAAAAGCACTGATTCACCGGGAACCGGGCTGTAGCTGGGATTTCAAATATTCCAAATTCGTAGAGGAAACATTTCTTCATAATTTCAAATTTATCTGGGAGCAGTTTGAAAACTAGCTATTTTGACGTATCGAACGTATCGTTTTGGCGTATCGAACGCATCGTTTTGCGTATCGCGCGTATCGTTTTAGCGTATCGCGTGTATTGTTTTGGCGTATCGCTGAAACGTATTACATGTCGGGCATGGCTCCGGGCCCACTCGTGGCCCACTGGCTCCATCGAGACGGCACTCGCACCTTGCCTCTCCAATTTTTCCATCAATACAGCCACCGACCAAGGGGGTTATGGGTGCATGCAGGACGTAACCCATGCGCCCGAAACCACTGCCACCGCTCTTCATCACGAAGATCACTCACGGCACCGACGAATCACTGCTGGAGGCTCACTCTGTTGCGACGATGCCCGTACAACCGAACTCACTGAGCCAACCACGTGTCGGCCGTGCACACGCGTGACTGTGCAGCCGACGCACTGCTGTCATCGCTCACGTAGGTAATGCATCCACCTGTTTGGCAAAGCGTTTGAATCTGTAAGCAGTCGACTTTGCGAGCTGCGAATATCACTTCATACCCGGAAATCAGCTTCTCCGCGATAATTCAAGCCGCAGACAAGGGTATGGGATCATTTTCTTGTTTTGTCTTTCGAGGCTCACTCCTCGCGGATTCCCCCATTCCCATTTTTCAAATTTAAGGTGCAGAACGTGAACCGGGACAGAGCAGCAGAATCTACGAGTTGTATCGATATTGGCGACCGTAAATTTGCGTGTCATCGGCCGAGGTTTGAATTGCATTGAATACGAGCGCCCACTATCTGAGCTAGTGAGCGCCGTTTCCATCCGTGACGGATCGTCCGTTTTTGTACGTGCCCTAGCTGAGCTAATAATCTTATTCAGCAGCGTATTTTGCTATAACCCAGTCTGATCACTCTGGCTTGTCCTTGAGTAATGCCCTATCCCATTGGGCAAAAGTAGATCTCGAAATGACGACGAGTCCGTTTCGACTCGAAGATTCGCTGATTTCGTCCGTGTGCCGATTTGAAAAGCTTAAATTCTTCATTACAGTAGGGAGTCACCTCATTCAATGACGAGCTTTGTGAAACTGCAGAACTTGAATTGGAATTTATCGAAGGATATTATCCACAATATTATTCCAACGATTGCATACTAACGACATCGCATGCACAATCCGATTGAGCGTCTGCATACGGCTAGTTCCGATACAAAACTAAAAATGATCGACTCTGAGCTAGAAAACCGAAATTTCTGCCCTCAGAAGCGAGTCCGCTCGGCTCGCTACATAGCATCTCATTATAAACAGTCAGGTACAGTCGCATAATGACACAAAAGCTTAGCGGTCCGCGACTACTTAAAAACTGCACTTGCGATGCAACATGTAATTTTGAATTGCGAATGACATGCTTTCTACTAATTATGAATTGAAATAACTCTACCTTGGATATCCCCCTGATGGCTGATTGCAGTTCCGGATTCAGTGTAGTAGTGAAGTTCGCGTCTCAACTTGCACCCGTTTTTTCGGTCTTTCATCACTGTTGACACCAGGGCTCGAATCTCGGGTGATGATGTGGTGTGACTCAGACGGCGGACGCGCCACTACAGCCGCAATTGAGCGCTCCCCCGCAAAATCTCGTAGGTCGTGGCTTTTCGGTCTTGATGAATGCAAGGAGGCGAGGAAAGAGGCGAGTATCACATACACTATACAGAGTTGATTTGTTAGCACGCGCGAACTCACACATTCCAAGCGCTCAGCCAATCAACTACGCAAGGGTACGTTAAGTTTCCGAGGAACTTCAGAACGCGCGGGAATCGTAACGCTTGAACTATATCGTAAAATTTTTTGGGCTCCAGGTGACAACTTGCCGACTTTCCGTCCCGCGCGTGGCTGACCACCTTTCTCGACACTCAAACAGAATCACATTCACGTCTTCATATCGATTGAGCCTCCCCAACTGAAGTCGGGGTTTATTTAGTCACCGGGGTTACTCTGATCCAGTTGTATTTTCTTGGCTATACAACTTTGGATGAATTCTTTCTAGAACATCCTGCGATGGCTGATGTGGAGCCCCCACAGAATGCTCTGAAATGATCCACCCAATTCTAGAGCGAAAATGAGAGTGGGAGAATGTAGCCTCGATTTACTGTAGACTATACAGACGTGCTCGCGGAAATGAGGTACGTGTAAGCCATGTCGGAGTCGTGTAGTTGCTGTCAAAGAAGTTTTCCCCAGATTCCTCATGCAATTATTCTATTTGAGACAAAATACTAGTTGACAAATGGTCTGAGAATATGTCAATCTGACAAATCGTCGTAAAGAGTGAGAAACGAGGCTGCAAAATGAGCTAAGGGGCGCCGAACTTGGACGCTTTTGAGTAATCGCGATTTCACGAGAAAAATACCGCTTAAAGACTTCTAGCATGAACACTACTGGTCAATAGTTTGAGCTCACCAAAAAAAATGTTTATTCTTTTCCATAGTTGGATAACTCGGGGTAAGTTTGTCGCGAAGGACTTTCACCTAGCTCATTCTTAAGCTCTGACTATGAACTTTGAAATGTTAGATTGCTGTTTTTCAATCTTGCGTACACAAACTCTAGAGTACACCTCACTCCTACGGTATCCTCGCGTGCACGAATTCCAATATACACTCGCGTACGCGAGCCCCCAATCATCTCCCGTCCTTGGAATCTATCACGTACGCGAGACGATACCGCTACTCGCGTAGGCAAGAGGATTCCGAGGCTCGCGTCGCGAGCGATCCCATGGCTTGCATATATGAACTCTCGAGTATATCTGGCTTCGAGGGAATCCTCACGTGCGCGAGATTAATTCCATTCTCGCGTACGCGAGCCCTCAGTACGTGCCTGTCCACGGACTCTGTCGCGCACGTGAGAGGATCCCGAAGCTCACGTGCGCGAGGGATCTCCCAATCTTGCGTACAAAAACTCTCGATTACACCTCACTCCGACGGTATCCTCGCGTGCGCGAATTCCGATCTATACTCGCGTACGCGAGCCCCCAGTCATCTCGCGTCCTTGGAATCCGTCGCGTACGCGAGATGATACCGCTATTCGCGTACGCGAGAGGATTCCCAGGCTCGCGTCGCGAGCGATCCCATGGCTTGCATATATGAACTCTCGAGTATATCTGGCTTCAAGAAAATCTTCGCATGCGCGATTCTCAATTCTTGCGTACACCGACTCCCGAGTTTACCTCGCTTCAAGAAAATCCTCGCGTGCACCAGATCATTTCCATACCGGCGTACGCGAGCCCCCACTCCGCGTCCGTCCTTGGGATCTGTCGCGTACACGAGGGGATGACGATACTCGCGTACTTGAGGGGATTCTGAAGGTCGCGTGCGCGAGCGATTCCATGTTTTGCATACATAAACTCTCGAGTATATCTGGCTTCAAGTGAATCCTCGCGTGCGCGAGATCATTTTCATACTCGCGGACGCGAGCTCGCAGTACGTGCCTGTCCACGGACTCTGTCGCGTACGCGTAAGGATCCCGGTCCGCGCAAGAGTACGACTCTCGGGCGCGATTTTACGAGCGCTTTCGGCTCACGGCAACCGGCTGCTTTGGTCGCAACACTTGATTTCTTTACAATCTCTCTCGCAATTACTAGTCGGCTCTCCCGACTTGGTACTATAGTATCCCTTCTTCAGAATTATCGTCCGATGACGTGATTAGATTTTGGGGTCTTTGCATGAAACCAAAATGAAATTACACAATTCTCAATATTTCTCATTTTCAATTTTCATACGTTCTCAAATGAGACCTCTTTATTCTGCATTACTCTCTGAATCTCATCGACTGACTTTGCCCGAAAATCAGTCGATAATTTAAAGAGTAGGTTGCATCTATCACTGGAGAAATTTGCATAAATCATTCTTAGACTATTTTCCACGCTTCATCGATTGATTATCTCGAAATTTCGATTCTACTCAATCCAAGCCTCCTTTGTTGTCATTTTTGCCTCCCGATCTTATCGGGATCTGTTTCGGCCATATTGCATGATATTCAATGGTGTCCTACGGGATTATGGAGATCCTCATGGGATCCCATGTCACTTCTATTCAACAAAGCTTCTGCACCTCATGGTATTCCGTCTTACCCTGTGAGGGCTCCATGAAATTTGGAAGTCCATCTGAAACCTGAAACTGTCAACGTTCGCTTTTTTTTATTCTGCAAAGCTTGTATCTCCGAAATAATGCGTCTCAGAGAAAAATGCAAGAAGAAATCATTTGCTCAAAATACGCCATATCACCCAAAAAAAAATAATTTCTTTATCGAAAAAGTTCAATTTTAACAATTTTGGGTCAAACAAATTCGCACCAGAATCCCTCCTGGCAACATGCGTCACTACTGTCAGAAAGACCTTGCGGAGGGGATCCCGCGAACAAATTCAATAGGAATATGCTTTTGAATGGTGGCTGTGATTTTACTGGTAGTCGAAGTTATAACGGGGGATGAGAGTTTTGATTCAAAATCTAACTTTATTCCATCGGTATCTCAAAACTGACGCATTCTCCAAGAAGATATTTTGGAATCATTTTCGTAGATCTTCTCAGGACCTACGGAGTTATTCAACATATTTTCCCAAAAAATGAAGATTTTCCAAGTTATAATAGAGAAATTGAGAGCTTAGCTGGAAATTACATCTTGCTCCCTTTGTTTTTCAAAATTGATGCGTTTTCCGAGGAAGTACTCACGAACCTTTTTCGTAGATCTACAAAAAACTGACCCGTTTCGTTTCCTCGAAAAAGCTGTATTTTTCGATAATTCATAACGGGAAAATCGAGGAACTATCTGAAAAAACCAAAGCTAGCCACCCTCTCCAATCCAGTGGGTCTTTTTGGGATACTTGCAGTAATATTAGCTTTCCATCTCGCTTTTCATTGGACTATTATACAAGTCCATTCGGTTCATCCCAACTTGTACAATAACTGTTTGAGTGTCGTCGTTGCCAGCAGGCCCTGCGGCCTGCTGGCAAGAGGCTGCTTTTCGAGGTGGGAAAATAGCTTAAGAATTGTTTTCTCGCCTCAAATCGACATAACTTGGCTCCCAGACGTCCAAATAAGACTCTTCTTGGCTAATTTTGAATTCTTCCCCATTGGCTAACAAGGAGAGAATCTGGTCTGCGGGTCATGGATTTGGCTGAAACATTAGGAATATTCTAGATTTGTTGCCAAATTATGATATGAATGATTTTGCCTAAAACGGTTTTTTTTGGGACCAAAACGGGTGTGATTTGAGCCAAACAATCATTTGAACTCCAAATGAGTTCCGGGCGGTTGATAGAGTTAATTCTGACATGTTTGGGCATCAGAAACACGTATCTAGAGTTACGTAGGCCAAGGTGAATTTCAGGAAAACCTACGGCATGTTTTGAGGGACAGAGAGCGGGGCGGAATTGACAGAGACCGGGGAACCCTGGTGAACTTTTGTCTCTCGTCGGCGAAGCTGCCGCAGTCATCACGTTTTGGCAAGGACTCCTCAGAAAATTCGTGATTGAACCAACGGATGTATCCGTCCGTAAATCGAGTCGCAACTCGCTATTCCTTCAACTAATCTTAGATTTATGGAGAGTTGGAAGAATAGCGACTCGCGACATCGCAACTCGATATACCTCCACAATGGTATCGAGCGATGATGTGCTGATATTGAGAAATGATAATAGACCCGTAAATCAAGCGGTGTTTCAGTTTGCTTCCTCTATTCTCCTTCGTTCCTCGCTTCGTTCTCATGTCTCGCCCATCTAAATGATGGAACTTGATCCATAGCATGCAAGCTGATAAGAGAAGTGAGAAGAGAATAAAAAATATATAACTCGTTCTTCAGGCTTTTATGCCACTGTTTTTTTATCAATCATTTCATTTCTCAAATATTAATAGTCAAAGGAACCGGTTATTGAGATACCTCGTTCCTTCTTGTCGTCGGGTAAGCATTTACAGTAGAGTATTTCCCCCATTTTTTCTATTCTCAAGCATACATCATCGAAGATTGAGATCAGGATTGAGATTCGAGAAGTTATTGCCGAAAAAAGGGCCAACATGTCAGTTCCGTACCCTGTGACATTTGCTTTCTCGGGCCAATATCTGCGGTAGGAATCGCGCTATGCATTTAAAATTTTCTTGAGCTAAACTACCTGGAAGATCATGGTATCCAGGTGCCAAATTCCATGGCTACCGATGCAAAATGTCACCGTTTGATCCGCAGGACAAGGGTATACAATTCGTGCAAGACTTTTGCTTGAAGATCTATTACCCCCGTTTTCCTCAATAAAAAGTAATTCTTCTTATTTTATACCTTTCCATATTAATTCTCCCGAATAGCTAACGACAAAACAAAACTTTTCCATGCACCAAAGTATTGGAAACAATTGATGTGCGACCGTGGGAGAGCGCCAACTTGTGAAAAACACGTTTTGTCAAGCTCGTCGGTCAGTTCCGTACCTTATCAGCGCGACCACTAGGGGCACGGCTCCGAAGATCCTGCTCGACTTTTTCTCAAGTATGCGGTGATCATATGAAATCCTCAGAGTTTTGATGCTGTAGCTCGAGCCGTTTGTCTGTAGGGTCGATTTTAGTGACTTAATGGCAGTACAATACCCTGTGACCTTTGATTTTCAAAAGATTCGGATTCCGCGTTGCGCGTCATAGGCTTGGCTCTTGGCCCGGCTCTCGGAAGACGAGTAGTAATTTGCAGGATAATGTTCAGGCCAGGGGAGTGAGAAATGCCTCGTAAGGATAACACTGCAAAGTCCTAATGAAATAGATATTGCAGTGAAGTTTGTGAATCAAGCAATGACTCGAAACTGCTCTGGACGAGAAAAATCGTTGCTGGACCTCGTTGAGTATCTCGTCGATACAACGAGGTTCGAATGCCTACTCTTCACAATACCATCAGGTATGGACTGGATATTGAATAACGAGGAATGAGTACTTTCACTCTATTAGATGAAAAAATGTGGTGTGATCCGATTGAGAGGGATGTTCCGAGCAAAAAATAGAAAAGACAGAATGAGCTCAGAATCGAGATGTGCACGAGTTTGATCTCGTGTCTAATCTGAACTATTGACCGCTGGTGTTCATGCTAGAAGTCTTTAAGCGGTATTTTTCTTGTAAAATCGCGATTACTCGGAGGCGTCAAAATTCGACGCCCCTTAGCTCGTTTTGCAGCTTTGTTTCTCTTAATCTTCAAGACGATTTGAGTCAGATTGACATATTCTCGATTGACATGAAAACGGGCGATCCGTCACGGACGCGAACGGCGCTCACTAGCTCAGATAGTGGGTGCTCGTATTCGATGCAAATCAAACCTCCGCCAATGACACGCAAGTTTACGGTCGCCAATATCGATACAACTCGTAGATTCTGCTGCTCTGTCCCGGCTCACGTTCTGCACCTAAAATTTGAAAAATGGAAATGGGGGAATCCGCGAAGAGTGAGCTTCGGAAGACAAAACAAGAAAATGATCCCATACCCTTGTCTGCGGCTTGAATTATCGCGGTGGAGCTGTTTCGCGGGTATGAAGTGATATTCGCAGCTCGCCAAGTCGACTGCTTACAGATTCAAACGCTTTGCCGAAGAGGTGCATGCATTACCCACGTGAGCGATGACAGCAGTACCTCAGCTGCACAGTCACGCGTGTGGACGGCCGACACGTAGTTGGCTCAGTACGTTCGGTTGTACGGGTATCGTGGCGACAAAATGTGCCTCCAGCAGTGATTCGTGGGTGCCGTGAGTGATCTTCGTGATGGAGAGCAGTGGCAGTGGTCTCAGGCGCATGGGTTACGTGCTGCATGCATCCATAAAACCCTTGGTCGGTGGCTGTATTGATGGAGGAATTGGAGAGGCAAGGCGCGAGTGCCATCTTGATGGAGCCAGTGGGCCACGAGTGGACCCGGATTCATGCTGGAAATGTGAGTATCTTCCATCGTCCCCGCGAATAACACCAGTACCGCCGAAAACAAGGATGGGCGCGTCGGCAGGCTGCTCAAGCTACACCAGGTCCTATTCTTCCCCCCCTCCCCCCGCGCGATCCGTATTCCCAGTAGCGAAGGATGTTACCCCGAGCTTGCAGGCAAGGTCAACAGCCTCTCACCCGCGCTCAAATGCGGGAGCGATGACCCTCGACCGCTCTCAAATCTTCGGGAGCCGAGGCACGCCCGGTTCGATAGCCCCGGCCTCCCCACGAGATCCCGGAGCACGCCTAAGAGTAGCAAATGCGGCCACATCCGGGCGCCAGCTGGGAGATCGAAGCGCACGTTCATGGAGACTTGCATAGCCAATCCGCCCGAAGATTGAATGTGTAAATAATTGAGGTTATGAGTACAGCGTATCGCTGAAACGTATCGCAGCGATGCGCCGAAACAATACACGCGATACGCTAAAACGATACGCGCGATACGCAAAACGATACGTTCGATACGCTAAAGCGATACGTTCGATACGTCAAAATAGCTAGTTTCCGAACTGCTCCCAGATAATACTGGAATCATGGGGAAAATTTTTTCTCTACGAATTCGGAATATTTGGAGTCCCAGCTACAGCCCGGTTCCCGGTGGATCAGTGCTTTTGGTGAACCGTGTATGAGCAAACTTGAATACAACCTTCAAAAACCTGAGGATTCATCATACTCCATCTGGGATATGGATGGACAATAGATTTCCTTCATTCAGCTAATCTCGTTGTTTGTTATTGTGCTGAGATTCACTATTGGTTGAGAAGTTATTCTAGGTTGTCTCCTGTCGATGGTAGTGATGGTATGAACATCTTTCATCTGTGGTGGGAGGAATAACTTTTTTCCTTGTTCACCTTCAATTAATGTGAACATATTCTACACGTAGGCAAGTATCTTGATCAATGAGTACCTCTTGAGAAAGAAGACCTATAACTTGTCCGGGTATTCTGGACAATCTAAATGAGAGTTTACACAGAATCTGTTATTAATAGGAATGAGGTTGATAAATTGGAATATCTTGATGATGAGATGATATTGGATGATACTTATCCAGCTCAAAAATACTCTCTCAGCAAGTTGATTGGAGCCATCAGTGTCTCCTCGTTTTGCTTTGATTTGGATCTGTGTGTCACGTAGGCCCTCTAGTGTAAGATGGGAATCATTTATATTCCATGGATGATCAGTTCCGAGAGATCCTTGTGAGAATCACTCTCCGTCAAGGAACGATTCGCAACCCACAAAACATTGCATGTTTTTCACTCACTCATTGGGATGGCATGCATACAAGTATTGAGATCAATTACAAATCGGATGCATAAACTGTCTTAGTTATTGACACAGAAATATGCATGTATACGGTACCATAGGATTGAGGTCTTCACAACTTTTCATCTCTCACGCTATGGACATGATGCACTGAAGTACTCAAATTGCAATCTCATCTCAACCTAGGATAATATGGATAGAATTTTCATTTCACTAGCTGGTGAGACTCAATGTAAGTTTTTCTTCTGGAAGACACTTCGGCCGAAACTTTGGGACTCTGTAGCATTGCATGGGTTTTTCCTTGATAATTTCCTTTGAAGAATGTATGTTTGAGTTTGTTAGCAAGATTGAGAGAGAGTTTTTGAGATTCACTCCAGGGCGAAGGACCTCTTTTCCATGAAAAACTGAAGCTCTTTTGGTGACTTCATTCGAGTACGGGTATTTTAGGTTGTAGAGAACTGGCTGAACAGGATCATGGGGGTGCTGGGAATCACATTTATTACAGTCACAACGATAACAATTTGAGGCCTGCTTCGCTTTAAGTCTCTGGATTCTGATAATATTCATCGCCCCGAACATTCATGTTGACTCTGTATATAGGCTGACATGCATTTTTCGCCCTACAGAATGATGATGTTCATACCATCACTTTTTCCAACAGGTGACAATTCAGAATAACTCCTCAACTAAGAGAGAATCTCAGCACAATCACAAACAGCAAGCTCAGCTGAGTGCAAGAGATCTATTGTCCATCCGCAGATTCTTCGCTCCGACACCAGAGCGCCCAACCCATAACGCTTGGATGTCGACTGGCAGAGTTTGATCCTTAAAGAGCTATGTATACTTTTCTCCATTCGATCCAATTGTTCAATTTTTCGAAAGAACTTGTTCAATAAAACAAATGAGTGAGTAATTATAGAAAATGTATGTGTATTTGGACTTGTAGTTAATGATTCTTGAATATATGAGAGAATTTGAATATAACCTTAAAAAACTTGAGGATTCATTATACTTCGTCTGGGATATGGATGAACAATAGATCTCCTTCATTCAGCTAATCTCGTTGTTTGTTATTGTGCTGAGATTTACTATTGGTTGAGAAGTTGTTCTAGGTTGTCTCCTGTCGATGGGAGTGATGGTATGAACATCTCTCATCTGTGGTGGGAGGAATAACTTTTTCCCTCGTTCACCTCCAATTAATGTGAACATATTATACATGTAGGCATGTATCTTGATCAATGAGTACCTCTTGAGCAAGAAGACCTATGACTTGTTCGGGTATTGTGAACAATTTGAATGAGAGTTTACACAGGATCTGTTATGATTAGGAATAAGGTTGATAAATTGGAATATTTTGATGATAAGGGGCTGTCCATAAACCATATGACGGCCTGAGGGTGGGTGGGTGGTTGCGAAGAACGTCATGTCGCGTCAGATCAGGGTGGGTAGGTGGTTCAGTGCTGTGTCATATCGTTTCTTTCACTCCTTCAGTCAGATGACGAACCGAGCGATAGCCGCACAGAGTAGAGGTCTTTTTTCTCGAATACAGCATGGGCTGGTAATACACTCGATCTCATGTACGCTAAAAA
>JAPYYZ010003128.1:0-11987 GCA_030522705.1 Eretmocerus eremicus | reverse complement strand
GAAAAATCCGATCAAATTCTCAAAAAAATTCCAAAAGATGACTCGAAACTATTTAATCTCCAGCCCTAAGTCAGTTGACATAACATTCTTTACAACATTCGTTCTCTCAAACCTCGAAATTTGGAATTGAGATTATTAATTTTGATCACGAAATATCTGAAATGGTCATAATGGATATTTATAATGATATGATCATGTGACCTTTATTACCATCTTTTTTGTATTCAAAATTAATAATCCCAATCTAAAATTTTGAGAGTTGAGAGAGTGAATGTTCTGGAGAATATAATGTTAACTGACTTAGGATTAGACATTAAATAGTTTCGAGTCATCTTTTGGAATTTTTTTGAGAATTTGATCGGATTTTTCTAGCAAATGCTGAAAAATCGACGAAATGCTCAAAAGTCATTTGGGAAAACTATTTCAACATTCATTAAAAAAATTTGAGCGAAAAAAAAAATGGGCTGGGGAGGGACACGAATCCACGCCCTTTTGATTATGGAGCAGAAGCTTTGCCACGAGACCACAGGCACTGATGCAGGTTAGGGCTCAAAAGCCATATATACTGATCGACGCCCCGTGGGGGACTTATGTTCTAGATGATATTAGCGCCATTGATCTCCGAATTAGTTAACTAACTATATCATAATGGTGAAATCTGGAATCCGCTTTCGTCCACGCACGAATACTCGCTGCGCGACCAGTGAACAAAGATGCGAGGCGCGCTCCCATCATGCGTGAGCGCGTTACCTATATCTGCGTGCGGGGCGAGCATGCGCACAAAATACGACGTGCCACCAGAACCGAGCGGGAGCTGCGGTGGCTCCCGGCGGTTCTACTGGCATGGCAGACTCCCCGTTCTGCCGTAGAACCCGGCGCGCTCCGTGCTGTCGCATATTTCCCGAGCTGTAACAGACTTCGATTGTTCTGTTGCAGCTCCGGGTGAAAATACTGCGGCAGGATAGAGAAATTGTTCTGCCAGTACGAGCGCAGGTTATTCAGTGCAGATTTCAGGAGCGGGTCAAATTTCAAATCCAAAGTTTGAAAATTGTTTTCAAACAAATGGGATGCTCTGTGAAAACGTTAACTACATCCAATCTGTATCACATCTCGCGGGAATTTCGCTATTATGCTGTAGTAGCTGGAGTAATCCAGCACCGTCAGTTTCTAGGTTGGTTTCCTTTAAGTATTCCTCGATGCCCGGGAATGAGCCCGAAAGAAGGAGGAGATATCGTCAGGTCAGGACTTGAACGCTTGAGACACTCAAGCGAGAGAGTGAGTGCATCCTTCTTTCTCTCGGGTTCCTTTCTCAGCATCGAGAAATACTCAGAGGAAAACGAACCGCACAAAATTTGTGCGGGATTGGCCCAACTTCTACAGGCGGTGTCAAAATCTTCATGAGATGTAATCCAGAACAAAAGTAATTGACTTCTCCACGGAGAATTCTATCCTTTTGAAAAAAGCTCACCCATTCGGATCCACATCAGAAACTACTGACGATAAGGCTGACGACGCTTTCAAAACATATGAAAAACACATCCACTAACTTCAATCTCCGGAAGCCTTGGCCGTGGAACATCAACATTGGACTCGATTCTTGACATGATATCCCTATTTTGAGTGGGTTTGCTATCCAGCAAACCCAAAGTGAAGTCCTCATCAAAAAATTCTTTACTCTTCAAGCTGTATTCCTTCACCATCCTTATTCCAATGGATCACGGGTGAGTCTTCGAAGTTCAGGGTCCATAGACAAGAATTTCACACATTCAAAGAGAATCACTACTGATTTTCGATGTGAACTTGTGATTGAAGATGCATTTTGGAGAGGAGAAGTCAATTTTCCTCTGAGAAGAACGACTGTAGTGCCTCTTGACCACATTTAACGGTAATTTTGAGTACATTCACGGCAAGTTGAGAATATTTCGCGTCGACTGTATGTTCCCTGCATCTCTCCAAGTGTTTGTTGAGGTCGGTAAATGAGCCCGAAATAACGGGTATTGCAGCGCCCATTCGAACTTGAATGGGTGGCTGATTGCTTGATTGCGAAAGAAAAATCTTTCATATTCTGTGCGGAAAAGTTGACTTCGCGCGCGGGCCATCGACTTTCTTTTTCACATAGGATATCATGAGGAATCATTCAACATACTCGCGCAGAATGATTTTCGCTTTTTTGCGATGAAACAATCACTCGGAACGCAGAAACCAATTATTCCGCACTCGGATTGGGAAATACTATTCCCAATGTACTTGACGCGAACTTTTCATCACTCTATTCAACATATACTACGAGAGGATCCATCGCTGAAGACGTGCCACACCACAACTAACATACTCCACGCAACAACCTTCCACTCAGTCTCAACGCACACACGCATCCAAACTCATGAGCATACACCCATGTCCATCCCAAAATTGCCTCATTCACATCCCCTGACCTGAATAAACCCAAAATCCGCTATTATGAGCGTCTTACATGTAAAGGATTCGGAAAAAGAGCCAAAGTACGGCATTGATAGTGTGACTGATGCAGGAGGAATCGTATGAAAGACTTTCCAACTATCAAAGTTAACATTCAAAATCAACATTGTCTGCGCAGATCAACATCCAATCACCTCTATTGTCATTCCAATGACGTAGGAGCGAGGATGACTACTACTTTCATATCTTCCTCACCTTCCGTGCTCTGGGCGGGTGGGCGGTAACTAGCGCTCAGCCTGGGCGAGAACTAGCACTAGCAGAGCGGCTACCAGGGATTTTACATACATTCTTTCAATCACAAGTCAGAAATTCATGCTTCGATTTTAGGCCTTTGAAAAAATTAAGCAGGATTTCTAATCACCTAGAGCAGGAATTAGTTGAACTTTCAAGGTCTTAGCTTGATACCTGTAGCACTGAGCGAATTATGAACGCTAAACTTTTTTTAAAGGGGCGGGTTCTGTTTCAAAACATCAAAACGATCCTCGAAGAGGATCAACTTCCAGAATCATGTTTTCCGAATACCTGAATGATTACCGCAAGCGAGCTAACGGGTATAGCCCCGAAAATCAGAATAGCGCTGACGAAAGCTTTTGTTGCACGGAGAACCATCATGTGCTTTGGGGGGCGTGGCCTCCGAGAGAGAGAGAGAGCTTTCTGCAAGCTACATGTGCTTTTCTTGAGCGCTCCTGCGACAAGTGCTTTTGTTGCACCGAAAAGTTATGTGCTTTTGTTGATCGCTCACGCGACGAATGCTTTCCTGAACAGGACGATTCGATATATAACTGATGTCATGGAATTTCTCGATGCCTCGTCGCTGAGGCGGGGTATTCATCGACAGCTGAATATGAGTGCATTGTGGCGGCTCGGCAGTCCGTACTATGGCGAGTTAATGGGTACGAGTGTGTGTGTGCGTGCATGTGCAGGCAGCGCATCGAAGCGCACTTGCAGCGAGAGCAGAGAGCAGGAACAAGCCCGAGACGGGAGAGCGAGGGAGGAGCGCGGTTCTCGTTAGGAACAAGGTCATAGTGAAGAAAGATATAAGTGAACGAAATTCAGATTGAGTACCCGTACTGATATTCTTCATAATAACTATGTGACGTCGATTTTCTTCTTCCGTAATCAGATTGACAAACTATTGAGTGAAACGAAATTAAGAAAAAAAGGGGGAGGTTTGAGATTGACCTCAACCTATAGCTACCTCATTGAAATCAATATCTACTCGAGTGAAGGGATACATACACGAAGATCATATAGTTATAAATCAAAATATGTGACTCGATCATGTTATGAACTTTAGTATAGTAGAATTACAAGCATGTCAACGATAGAAGATTCTAGACGCCCGTTATAGTACGAATGATTGAAAAGCCTGGATTCGAGTATGAATAACCCATCATAACCTGTGTGTGGAGCTACATAGAAATAAAATCGATATACATTAATGAGAGAAAAGAAACGAATATGTGAAGGATGAAAATTCAAAAATAATTTTCGAGCAATGAATAATTCGTACGTTACGGAGAAGCTCACCAATGTTGTAATGGACATGGGAGTGTTTTGAACTCCCAGGGTCCAATCTTAGTGGGGAGGTGTGACAGCCCGGCCGTCCGTACTATAGCAAGTAAATGGGTACGCACATCGTGTGCGTGCGTACGTGTGCAAGCAGCGCATCGAAGCGCAGCTGAAACGAGAGCAGAGAGCAGGAACGAGCCCGAGACGGGAAAGCGAGAGAAGAACGCAAGTAAAAGTAAAAGAGAGAGAGAGAGAGAGAGAGAGAGAGAGAGAGAGAGAGAGAGAGAGAGAGAGAGAAGCCGAGCGCGAGATGGAAGAATGGGTAGGGAGCGCAAGCGAGAGCAAGGATGAGGAGAAGAGAGAAATCGAGAGCGAGCCCGGAGGATGAGAGGGGAACGTAAGAGTGAGTAAGAGAGAGATAGAGGGATGGGCATGAGGCTTGCTTGGCGGGACCGCTCGGCCTCTCACCTCGGACGGCGCATGCCTCTTGGGTCCGCTTGGTCTCTGAATACATAAGAGCCGCTACGGGACCGCGTCAACAAGATTACTCACTGGTATGATCACACAATTTTGAATATATTCATTCGAAAAGTAGAGCGTGTCCCCGATTCTCACCTGATCCCATACGCCTCTCCTTACTTTGCATATCCATCCTCTCACGTACTACGCAGCGACCCGAGCGCATGATACATTCACGGATAACCCGGAAAACGGATGAAGCAGCGGCGGACGAACAACGTAGTACGTCCACGTACTGGAAGGGAATAAAGGAAGATCCGGGCCTGGACTACGGAAAGTCACTGCCAAATAAATTCACCGCAGCCTGTTACCTCATTGAGGCGCTAATGCATTCCCCAATGCTCCGAAACCCCATCCGTAATAAATATAGTTTTGTCGAAAGTCAAAAGCATCCACATCCCTCCCGTAAAAACACTTGTGACCTCAAAAAAGGTTATATAAGGTGAGTCCCGCAATGTCTCATGGTAGTCGTCGTCGTAGTCACTTTTCTTCAGTTTCATCCGAGTTTTTTCCCGAGTAGGACCGCTCTGCCAGAATCAGTTCTTCGAAATTATTCGTGTCTCAAATCATATACGAGTGCGGTTTTGAACCTATAGAATCCTCTGTCGAGAAAAGTGTGTGCATGTAATCATTGAAAAGCTGAATGAAAGGATACCCAAGTGACATACGAGGAGGAATAATTCTATCCGATCCCATGATCGAAATATTGAGGTGAGTTATAGTCATAAGATAGGAGGTCATTTCGAAGAAATTTTGACAGTGCAATTCTGAGACAAAGTCTTTTTAAAATCATTCAGATTCTCTCACTCAGTTCAACAACACTCATATCTAAACTTCCGATTCACTACGAGATAATCTGCTGATTTTGCCCAATGAATTTGTCGAGTACCCAAATTCAACAGAAATTCACTCATTGATTCTTTCGCTCGTCTTTTCCTGAAGGATATAAGCTCTGCCAATGCCTCCAGAACAAAGCACCGCGGATCCAAGGAGCATAAGTTGCGAGATTGGCGTAACCGAAGCTCCCTTGTGAAACTGCATTGCGAGCAGTCAAGGGAGAGGACGTCAGAGTGCGAACACTCGTTCCTTTGAATCCGATTGCGATATCCCGTGGTTGCCATAGCCTCGTTGGTTGAGTAGTTCAAGCGGCCCAACACTGAGATACTGTATGAAATACCACTCATGGAAATAAATATATATATATATATATTTGTATTTGTCCGAACTCCTGAGTACAGAGAGCATAACCGCGAGCTGGCGACTCCACAAATCCCTACGGAACTGCATCCGGTGCGGTCTAGGTGACAACAGATGCAGGCTTTTCTGTATCTCGGATAAAATTCATAGGTCGAGCAGTTCGAGCTGCAAGACACCAGAGTATTCTGTGACAGCATTCAGGAATTCTCACATCTCGGTTCACATTCGATTCTTGCTTACATCACACTATCGGTTGATGAGTATTCTCCGGAAAAGATTTTTCATTATTACTCCGACTCGATATGCAAATTTTTCAAATACAATCAAAGTCTCTCAAACACCATGGAAAGGACGAAAGGATTGCACCGACGTGCTTTGAAAATTATCAATCATTCGCATGCTTAATGCAATTCGCTCAAACGACGGCCAAAGAATCTTCAGACAGTCTCTTGATTGAAAATGATTCGTCTGATAATTTCAGGCATATGTGGTGCTCCCTCGCAATTTGGAAGAAAGGTGGTAGCTCCTCTTAACGGCCGATTCCCAAGGACGTTTTTCGCAGGGCGGCCGGTTTTTGCAAATGGAAGACAACTCTTCAGTAGCCTCTCATTTCCATCCACGATCCGTTCTGGCTCTCGAGATAGATCGCCCGTTTGAATTAACTGATCTCTCTGTGTAGTCAAATTTGAAATCGAATCCACCAGGTTCTCATAGTTGATGATCGTATGCGACATCAATGGTGCGAGATCGTTCGAAGTACTTTGCGCGGGCCTCATCATTATTCGGCAATTCTGCTGGGAAACGTCTGCCGTACGAGTGACACCTAATACTGTCTCACGTACCTCTTTAATTTTCAACAGTCGTCAATCTACCACGAACGCTTCACGGTTCGAGTTCCTTTAATTTCCATAGACTTGCAACTCAAGAGCAGAAGTTTTGCTGACGCTTGTCTTCTGGGTTTTGTTCTTGCCAATGCAAACCAAGCTCGAGCCCTCAAGTTCATTCTCAAGCCTAAGGATTTCCAAAGCCTCATCACGATCATCTTTAATATGGCGAGTTTCCTGCACAATACCGTTCAGTATTCTTTGTTCAATCAAATCATTGTTTGCACATAATGTGGTCTCCTTTGGATCAATGCCAGCATCTAGCTCTAAAATCAAGTTTGTGCCCATCTTATTCTCAATCTCTTTATAAACAGTCATGGTCTCGCCAACCGTTGAATGTTGAAAATCTGCAGATGCTGCTCTCGGATAGTCATTAATAACCTCGCGGCAGTATTGATAAACAGGCCTGTTTTCGATGAACGCTCGAACTGATTCAATTGATTTGTTCTCGGATTTTACCCTCGCATCATTAAGATCATTTAGCGTAGTGCCAAATGAAGATATGATTATATTTTTGAATCCATGACTTACAAGGGGGAGGTCAGGTCTCCGGGACGCCAATCTTCACCAGGATTTTCTTACAAACTCGTACTGCCGAGAATATGAAGAGTCCCAGGCATCTCCGTCGAAAGGGCTTTCGGTCCCGAGATACAGCTATAGACATCAACATTGATAGCATGTCTATATACACGACGTTTTAATACGAGCCTATATAGCCGATGCTAGAGTTCATAGCTGTATCTTGAAACAGAGTACCTATTTGACAGGGGTATTCTGAATCCTTCATTTACTAGATGATAAGAGATTGTAAAAAAATTTTCGTGGCGATTGGTGACTCGGACTCTTCGTCCTTCCCTTCCTTGTTAGTCAATCACAGAAATTTCGTACCACGCCTACATTCACTTGATTACTGGAGGATCCTGTTCCATTGCCATTGGATTTACCATCCGACAATCGAATTTGTTGATCCGGAATATGAAAGAAATCTCTAAATCTCATTTTTTTAGACGACGTTCCACAATCGATATCACTTACGCATTCACCTGCGCAACTCTTCTTATCTGGCTTCGTAACCAAGTGAGTTCATGCATGGAATTTTCCCTCCTGTTTTTATTCTTTCTCTCGAGTTCACAATCCTTTGATCTAACTGCAGTTTCATCAAATCGAAATTCGAAGAATTTTTCTGTCCTGATTTTCAAGCCTGCCCAATGGCCTTGAACTGGCGATATTGCATTATCATTTTTGAAGATTTCAGTGAGACATTCTTTTTTTGAAACGTTCGGATGATGTCTTGGGTTGATTGTAGCTTAGAAGTTGTAGTTATTTGAATCACTCTCTACACCTCCAGCCATTTGAATGACTGCGAGGAAGGATAAGGCACATCGTCTGGAAGCATTATTCGATACTCCCGCTTTAGGCTCATCCAGATCCTAGCGGTTATCGAACTCTCTGCAAGCCGTGCCCATTCCAATTTTTCATCCTGAGAGAGATTCTCCTGTCTGCACCATGAATCCCTGACATAGGGGAAACGCTCATACAGGAACGCAACAGTTCTTCCAACAAAGCGTGAACCGTTTCAAACTTTTTTTGAAGTAAGAAAGGTACATAAAATATATACAGACATATCATTGGCCACTCAAATTCAATTTCTTTCAAATCGTCCATTTTTCTCTTCGTTGACACTCAAAAGTTTATTCAAGATCATATTCGATTGGGATCAGATATCACAATTCATACTTCTTGTCACATCAAACCACTTGGCGAGAGATGCTATATTACCCGTGTTGGATTCATTTTTATAAATTACAATCAATTCACACGGATACAAGCGGAGTTATGCATTTCTCGGTCCTGCTCCCTGAATAATTATCAATACTTTGTAGCACAATAAGGGTCGACTAAACCATCTCGCGTGGTATTTTCTCTAGAAGAGAAATTTTTCTCTCTATGATCACACAGTATCATCCCAATCAAATGACATACTCAGTGAACATCACTGTGTTGCAGGCGAACTCTAGTTGCATTTTGGGTCTCAATCAGGGAAATTGAGTTTCTTTGAATGAACATTGGCTATAATCACGGTTCAGACTCAAAAAAGTTATTGCACTAGAGAATCAGAGCAGGGAGGTACGTTACTCATTGCTGAGATGACGCTCGTTTTCTTGCGACTGGCTGATGTGGCTACGAGTCCATCCATAATTCTAACTTCCATCGATGGCGATAAAAATGGTTTGTTTAGCCATCTACTCCGGTTACTGGATAATGTTGGTTGGCGCTCACTGCTTGTGAACTGCTCCACACATATGGGTGGGCTAGGCGGGCAGGAATCGGCTGACTCTTCCCGTCACGATGAATTTTGCAGTCATCCTTTTCTTGTAAAAGGCGTTGACGAAAAAATGAGGCTGGTTGGCTCCTTGGCTCTCTCTCTCTCTCTTATACTCGATCTTGAAACATCGGCACTTTCGTTAGACACTTTCAAGGAATCGCGAATTTTTTTCAAAAAAATGTTCCAGATTTTTCCGGGAAACTCGCGGGAAGAAACACCACCTAGCACCAAAAAAGACGTGACATGGCAAGAGTTGATCGTTCCGGGAAGAACGCAAGTCATGCGGAAATAATAACATCAATGAATATCGAGTAAGTTGTGGAAGAGAGAGTGATCGTCGTGTGACTCGAGAAATCAGCGAGGGCGGTCTATCGCAGCTGCAACTTGATGGCACAGGAGAGGTGTGAGCGACTGCCGCTCATCACCTCTGCCCACGTGACACGCCAGATATATGAACTTTCGAGTTACCTCTTGTGAAGCAAATTTCCATCCGGTACTTCGACTCTCCTGTGTATGCGCACAGTTTGACGACTTTGGAAGTATCCTAAATCCATAGCCGGTGGAATTTCTTTCAAAATGCGGCCTCCTAGATGTTGATTGGTGGAGTAAATCCAGAGATGCAACCGTTTCAGATTGAGTAAAGTCCAAGGTATCAAATCCGCGAGCCCCGAAAAGTCCTGACGACTCTTCCAACCTTCAAACGGGGCTATCTCCATCAATCAACACCCGAGAGGTCTCATTCTGAAGGACACTGAATGAGCTATCAGTCCCAACTACTTCAGAGGGCAATTCGAGCTAAAGCCCAAGAAAATTCCATTTGGTCTTATTGACCAAAGTTCAATTGGTTGCTGTTATAATCTCCGGAGTATGGGTTTTCTGCGTATGCGCGTGGATGTGAGCGATAGCTCATTCGATGTCCGTCAAAATACAACCTCCCGGATGTCGATTGATGGAGTAGGACCGGAGATGGACTCGTTTGAAGACTGGAAGAGTCGTCCTTTTCGGGGCTCACGGATTTGGCACTTTGGACTTCATTTGATTGTAAAATGGCTATATCTCCGGCTCTACTCCATCAATCGACATCTAGGTGGGCGCATTTTGCAAGGTCCTCGTGGTGGTCATCGTGCAAGTACTTTCCGGATCGAGCATACTTTCACATGCGCAGGAGGGTCCGACTATTGGACCCAGATTTTTGTTGAAAACGGCACGAGAACTACGCAAACTCGGGTATTTTCGACAGTTATATCTCGTCCGAGGGGTCGATAAACATCCCGGAAACTCATTTATGAGAGGGAATTCTTCAGAGAGTATTTCCAACGAGTTTTGTGCAGATCCTTTCATGGAGATTTTTGTACGAGCCCGGTCAATAATTGCACTTTCAAAAACATGTTCTCCTTATAATAGCCATAACTCTCAAGCCTTATAGCCGATTTGAGAGTTCGAAACTGGAAAAAGTAGGTTTTTCCAAGACAGGAGAGACGAGCCAAAGTATATTCGGAAATATTGAACTCTTCCAAAGTAGCAGCCATTTTGAGACATGTGGAAAATAGTGGAAAAATCGTTCCTCGGTTCGAGCAGTCAGATGAGCGGATTCAACTTTTGGGCTAGGGTCGGATATTTCTCTGGAAGCCGACGTGATGATGAGGAGATGCAACTTTGTTAACCCCTCTAGGATGTTTCCAGCTGATGTAGGTGATTTTTTGGAGAAAGGTCTGAAAAGGCTCTTTGGGGGACTTCAGAAAATTCTCACAGAGACCCAAAAATTTTTTTTCGGGATGAAACTCGGGGAAAGTGTTATTTTTGGTACCTACATACATGAAAGGAATGGTCAAGAAAACCCGTGGGGGTGCTGCGCAGACATCGGGCGATTCTTACTAGAATGGCTCATATATGTATAGATTTAGATATATGGGTCGAAGCGCGAAATTTCAGAAAATTGCTGCTCAAGACTCTCGCGGATTTTCAAGCCGATTCTCCATATGGAAGTATGTACCAAAAATAGTATTTTCCCCGAGTGTCAGCTCAAAAAAGAAGAAGTAATTGGGTCGGCGTGGTAATTCCTCGAAGTTAGAAGAACGCTGTTTTGGACCCCTTTCAAGAAGGTCGCGAAATCGGTTAATAACGTCCTAGGGAAATCTCTTCTTCATTGTGACGTCAACTCCGTCGAGGAAATTTGGTTCTAGCTCGAGAGGTAATTCCACCGATCTGGCGGCCGAGATTGGAAAGGTCCTTTTCTGAGATTTTTTTCCCTAACGAGACCGCCGCGATTTCGAGCTTTCTCGATATTTTCCAGTCGATCTCGCTCAGTCCGTATGTCTTGGAGAGATCTACATTTTCCGTTCTTGAGCGTCTGAATCGGTTCAATGGAGCCTGAGTAATCGTCATTCGAAGTGGAGCATATTCTCGAAAAAGCCCGAATGGTGTCAGTACTCCGATCTACCTGCACCGATTAGGCTGAAATTCACAGGTATTACCACCACGATGACCAAGAAAGAGATACCGGGATTTGGTCTTGATTATCGACTCCCTGTCCGAGATATAAATTTTAGGTATACACCCATCATCGCCGTTTTTGCGAAGTTTTCAAAGCGAATTGCCGTTCAATAATGAGGATCCCTTGCGCATGGGCACATCTTCACGGTCCTCGAAGTACTCAAGTAATAGGTAGCATGGTCATATTCAAACTTCAGAATAATCATGTTCCCAGCCAGATGACGATTGATGGAGTAGAGCCGGAGATACAGCTATTTCAAAATGGGAAAAGCCCACGGTACCAAATTCGTGAACTCCAAAAAGGCCCCGACGACTCTTTCAAGCTTCAAACGTGTCTATCGCTAGTTCTATTCCATTAATCGACATTCAACACGTTGCATTCTTAAGGGCAGTAAATAGGCTATGAATTACATTCAGTTTGGAGATATGCGCATGCGCACGGGATCAGGATTACACAGGCCCACAAAAAAAAAGTTGTCTGGTCAGAGGAGTTTGAACACGTTTCTTACGTATTTTGAGCTGCTGAACCCGAATCCGAAGTCAGATTGGGGTCTTTTTGGGGCCGTTTTTGAGATATC
>JAPYYZ010003127.1:0-20283 GCA_030522705.1 Eretmocerus eremicus | reverse complement strand
TGCTTTGGTCCAAAGATATGAAATTTTCAAAAGGGAAAGTGGATTCTGTCTCTCTCGCACAGATATCTCTTTCTCTCTCTGACCGAGTGAACCACCTCATGGGGTTTAGGTATACTTTTCCCTCTCTTTTCTTCTTGGACAGAATAAAATAGCTCCCAATTCATTTTTTGTGTGGTCTCAGCTTGGATGGAGGGAAGAAAAAAAAGGATGAGGGCCATGTGTAAAATATGGAGATTTGTGAATATGGGAGACGCCGCCATAGGCTTCCCGAGTTGTAATGGCGGGAATTTTTCTCCTCCACCAGCAAGGATATGCCTCATGAGGGCGGGGATCAAGTTCCATGAATAATGCAATTGCCACATCTGCGTGAGCGAGTGGCGTCTCACCAAGAGTCTCTTCCGCGAGTGTGCAGGCTCAGAAGGACCTTCTATTGATATGGAAACTCCTTCATTTGGTCTCCTTGTTCCGAATATTTTGTAGGCAACCACATTTGATGATGTAATTGGGAATAATTCGTAGATTGATCAGTATTATATTGTTGGCAATTTCATATGCCTCTAAGAGAGCTGTTTGCCAATACCCGTTTTTTTTGGTTTCATGTAGCGTATCGTGGTTGATATATTTTGATCCGCATCTCGAACTTTGAAAATGCCGACTCCTCGCAAGCGACGAGAACATTATAAATTGCGTGCGGGGGACATATCCTTTCTGTGCCGATGGAAGTTCGCTTGAATCATGGTATATGCCGTCTTCGGCTGAAAGAATTTTAGTACATAGTATGAGGGATTGTTTTGATGGCCGCAAATACGTTGTACATCAAATGAATGGCTACCCATCCATTTGTATTCCCAATGGTTTTTTCCTCCTTTCTTCTGTACAAATATATATTTTTTTTCCTCTTGAGGAGAGTTTTGAGGATTTCTTTTTCCCTCAATTATATCCTTGGAGTAATGAATGATAGCTCATCTTGTTGAGTACTTTATGCTCTATCAAAGGTACTCTAGTTGAATTTTTGTATCTTGCATTCTCACCAAGTTATTCTCAAAAGATTAAGAAAAAATGGAATTATGAATTTTAATTTTGCCTGTAAGTTTGGGATGGCCGACTTTACAAGGAAAAGTCAAGAGATCGAAAGTTATTCTTTTTCCCCTCAAAATCTGTGATTCTGCTCTCCTATAAAATTTTGATTAGATGGATACTTCTCGAGACATGAGAAGTTAGGCCCTGATGGGGTTGCGACTCATTCGGAATGGTTCAGAATCAGCCTGTGATTTGCAAGTCCGGAAAGACAGATTTTTTCTTTAATATAGCATACGAGACCAAGGGAATGTCCTTTTTTACACTCTTTCTATCATGGTAATGAATATTCTGTTAATTCGAAGTTTTGGTACCAGGATTTTCGAAAAAGGAAAGAAAAATATTCAAAAGTTCATAAAATCCCCAATTTTGCTCCCAAAATCATGTTCAAAAGCTCGTTGTATAGGTCTTCTTAAGCATTTCCAAAAGTGTCCCCGCAAAATTTCTGCATCTCATGCTTTTATCAAGTTTTTTACCAAAAAACACGGAGAATTGAGGTGGGATTTCCATATTTGACCGTAACCTCAAAATGATTGATTCGACAGGGAGAGGCCAAGAGAACAAAGAGTTGTATCTCAAGGAGATCTTCATTTTTGTCTTCTACAAAATTCTTTCCCGATCCATAGTTTTTGGATTATCTCAAAAAAACGTGAAAAAAATTGCCGTATCAGGTGAACTTTTAAATCCAAGAGGAACGAAGTTTTCCGATCAACAACTCTTTCCAGCTCTACTTTGAGGTTCGAAACCATAACTTTGACTCATTCAGCCCGTATTTAATGGTTTAAACTATACTTTTTCATACCCTGAGGCTAAATTGACATATTTTTCTCTTACATTTATTTGGCTTGAACCAAACCTCTCAATTTTATTTATAAATGAGCATATTCAGCTCTAACTTGTGATATTAATTCAATCTCATTTGTTCATTCAATAACTCAAAATCTGAATAAGCTCCTTGGCTTCAATCCAGCACGAGAATTCCGCGAGGATTTGGACATGAAATGAATGTGGATCGCATTGGAATCCATAGAGAACCGATCACATGCTAGCATGATTCCCTTTTTAATTAATCTCTCGATTCAATCAATAGATTTTAGTGCATAAGGAAAAACAAAGAAGCTTCGAATTGCCAAGTCTTTCCTCACTTGTTTCGCACAAAACTGCCTCAAGTACACCGCTTGAGCCGGATATGGTCTCGTATATATAATCAACAGTTCATGGTAATTGTCAATATAAATATTTATTGTCCCTTGTCGATCCACTTTGTAATTCCTACATTCATTCTGAATAACTATAAAAAGGAATTTTATCACAAGGTACATAATATCATTAGCACGTTGTTGTATAAGGACGAACTATCGAAGGTTAAAGGAGCATGTCTCCATCCTCCGTCCCATTATCACTATTCTTAGCATTATTATCAAATTCTTGTTGACCAGCGAGTAATGACGAACTTCATCCAGTGACAAAGTCACTCCTAGGATTTATTGATTGATCCTTCGATGAAACTAAGAACGATGGCTCGCACAACTCAATCATCTACTCAGACAAATCATCAATATTTCCTCCACTATATATTCCAATTTCAGGCGTTGCCATCTTCCAATCCAGTCCAATAGAGTCAATATATTCCTTTATATCCTGTCCCTGAATTCATCTCTGAAATTGTCCCTGAATCCATCCCTGTTTATACCGGGATTCATCCCTGAGATCGATCGTTATTCTATGAGCGAAGGCTGTAACATTCCCTCCATGTCCATTTTCATCTCCTGAATTTTACAAGTTTGGATTTTTCTTCTGATATGTGGATCCGGCACCTGATCATCCCTGATTCATTCGAATCATTCCCTTGGAGATTCAAAATAATATCCATCTTGCTCTGTGTTGTTCTTCTCCTGATTTCCACTGGCCATCTCACACTCTTTCTTCCTCCCTGATTACTCTGAGCCCTGAATAAAATCAACTATTACCAGACTTGTCCCGCTTGGCCAATACAATTTTCACGGAGGTTCTTAGTTCATTCGTTTCGACCGCGCAGCAAAGTCTCATGAACGAATTTCACTCCAGACCGCACTGCAAAGTCCTCAGTGATATAGAGAGGTGAGTTTCTAATTCATGTTCCCAAAACCCGTGTCCTTGCACATGCACCCTCACTCACGAAGCTTTGGCGCACACATCCAAAGTTCCTCGTGCAAGTGAGACGATCGCGCACATGTACCTCTCCACAAGTGCGGTAAATGAACCAGAAAATTTCGTGAGGACCTCGTGATCTAAAATTCATTCGCTGTACTACAGTCTCAAATTTTGATCCCGGTCCTCAAGTTCTCAGAATAACACGATTGATCGATTTAATTTCCACGAGCAAAAATTCTCCCGTACAAACAAACGTCTCCCTGAAGAAACTCGCCCGAGTTCCTGCATTTATATCCCTGATGCTGCAATATTTGCCTTGCAGGCAAACGAAAATGACTCCACTTGTCGCGATCATTTTCTACTTTACCGATCTCAAATTTGCCCGCGCGGTGAAGGTTCCGTTGCACAGCAAGTTCGAACCCGCGCGCACACATGACCCGATGTGCACCCGCTTTGCGATAGGGCATCACACCTGAAAGTGGCTTGCGGAGGCTCCCTTCCTCCTTCGCCAACGAACCTTTGGGTGCCAATATGCCTGAAAATTGACTACGGAGGCCCCCTCCCTCCTTCGCCAATGACCCTGATGCGGCGTGGTGATTCGCCTGTGATTTGACTACGGAGGCTCCCTCCCTCCTTTGCCAATGACCCTGATGTGGCGTGGTAATTCGCCTGAAGTTTGACTGTGGAGGCTCCCTCCCTTTTTCGCCAATGACCCTGATATGGCGTGGTAGTTTGCCTGAAGTTTGACTGTGGAGGCTCACTCCCTCCTTTGCCAATGACCCTGATTGGACGCCACGCGGTCGCTACGAGCGATCGTTGCTCGAATTCGTCCACTTCACCACTGTCGAATCACGTACTTGAGCACCTTTTCCTTCTCGTATGCATCTCATATCTTCGCACGTACGCTTCCATTCGTCCTACGAGGAGAAGCACCGCACCATATCAAATTTTCCACCATTTGCCCGAGCAACAACTCCACACTCGCCGCAAAACCCTGACGACTCGAACGCACTCCGATTCTCCTTTCGTTTTCGAGCTCGACTCCTTCTGCACCGTCGAACCACGATCGTTTACATCGCGCGGATGCATTCCCGGAATCGCGCGTGAGCCGGCTCGTGCCTGCCACTGCACACTCACAACTGTCGGCTCGAATGTGCACTTAGCGGCTCCACTGCCGCAGCCCTGATGTGCATCACCTGAATCACTCCCTGATTACATTCCTGAATTCTTCGAGCTTACTCCTGCTCTGGTGATCATTCTCTCCTCCGCCTGATGATCCGGCTCCTTGCCGTGGCCACGCGAGCTGTGCTCATGACCTGTTGGACTTATGTGGACGGCCGGCGGGCAAGGTGGCACAAATCACTTGTTACACCAAGTTTAGAAAGCAACAGAATATATTCTGGAGAAACTACAACAGAAAGGTCAAGCCATTCAGACAACTGTGCTACACTCAGACGAACACAATAGGCAAACACTCAAGTCAATCACACTAGCGAGAGCTCCGAGCTGCTCGGCTGCTGGTTGTCCAAGTGAGTCAAGAGAGCGAGAGCGTCAGCTGCGGCTTATGTCATTGCCACTCGGTGGCGCCGCGTCTCGGCTTGAGCTTGATTTCTGTCTCTGCCAACGGCTCAACTCGAGCTATCTCTCACGATAACTATTGATCAGAGTGAGTATACAGTTGATAGATGATGATGGAGGCTTATGGGATCGATTTGATTGGAATTCGAGTCACAGTAACAATTCCAAAGGCTAAAAGTCGCTTTCTTCCACTTTTTGAGGACGAAAAATTTCAATGTTTTGAATTCATTTTCGGGGAACCATACCATTCTCTTCTATGCTGAAATTCCATTGATACATTAGTTAAAACACTCGGCAACGAGGAACTGTGCTCATACCTTCGAATTTTTCAGAATTCAGCATTTGGCCGTGGAAATCTAGGCAGTACTTTTTCTCTCGATTTTGCTGCATTTTCCGGCTTTTTGGGCTTCACTGCTCTATAATTGTGGCCTAAATGATGTAGATATGTGAATCTATGTGTACTCATATGTGTGAGGTTGTATCATGTTCGTAAAGTGTTGGGATTCTCCAGATTTTGTGGGTTTGGGGATGGGATAACGGGTGTAATATTGCGAGAGTATGTGATTTTTGACCGATCGCAAAAATTGGCGTAGCTCCGGAACTAACCGTCCGATTGAACGAAAATTTTGGGAAGTATTTCCACGATGGCTGAAAAGCTATCCACGGAGAGTTCTCCGGAAAATTCGGGAAATTTGGTCCAATTTTCCAAAGACATTCATATAGGAATTGTCACCGAGCGAGGGCGAATATTCATCCTCGGGTATTCATGCATTTTAGGAAAAACCTGTCAACATCGTGCGGGGACGCGTGAATTTTGGCAGACAATAATCGGCCAACATTCGCGATATTCTTTTGCCACAGCATTCCTCCTTTAGAAGGAATATAACATGCAAGCAGCGGAACCGGCTCACACACCTATTGCATGTGCCATTCTTTTGCATTCTCTACTGTGTAGCTGCTGGCTCAACGCCCACGCAATAAACCTAATAGCTTGTAATTGTGGCTACTGGATACTTTTTCGTTCTCCGCCTTTCTTTCGTGAGATAAAGATCGCCTCGGCTCGATTTTTACACATCTATTTTGTCTTAACGTTATTGAAAGATGATGGAATTTTTGAATTTGACTTGATCCATTCGGTCCAAAAAATTTCCAATTTTTCTCATATAATTTTTCCAAAATTTCCAAATCTTCAAAAAATTTCCGTAACATGACTTTAAAATGCTCGGATCGACCTTCAATTCAAGCTGTCAAACGCAAAAATCGGATCAGAATTGGCTGAGATATGATCAGTATGGCTTTACATGTCTTTAGGTCGTTGAAGTCGCATTTTCCGAAAACTTTTCGCTTTTTTATAATTCTGGGATTCATTTCCGTATCGGTCGCTTTCGTTTTTCGTATTGGACCTCTAGAAGCAAGTATCTACGGATTTTGATATCGAAATTCGGAAAATTGGTCAAGTTTTAGTCCGTGGTGCTCTTGACTTTGTTTTTCGAGCGAAAAGTTTTAAAATTGGAAAGCCTTTATTTCTGAAGTTTTTCGGTTCCTGAACATGCATGATATCGATTCTTGTTCGAATATTGATATAAAATGATAATAAACTATTCACAATGGTTCCACTCACATTCGCACCTCACAATTGAATTTTTAAGAGTACATTATTTCGTCTCTTTGCTATACTAGGCATAAGCTGAAATTTTCGCACTTTCCCCGGTTTTGGAAAATGTTCTTCACTGAAATTGGACTCCTCCTGTTATAATGACCTCCAAAGGCGAGTCAATATGTACTTGTAAAATGAATCTTACGTAAAAATCTCGATTTGTTCATGAGAAACCCGAATCGGCGCACATCGCTCAATTTGGCTATCGCAAAGTACTTTTTGTCCATTGTGATGTGAATTTTGAATTATTATCGCTCAAAATGATTGGATCAAATATTGGGGTGAGTAACTGAATAGTTACTCTACAATAACAGACACTCACAAGCAAGAATTTATCAAAATTCGTTTTGCATTAGCGATTTCAAGGGTTCCAAACCTGATTATGGGACTTTTCGTAAGCAAAAATGTCAATGTCTCGAATCGCAATTCTGAATATACTAGGCTTATTTTTGATGCGCAAAACAAATTATTCCGCTGATTTCATCTCTGGTCGAGGATACCATGTGTTCAAAGGGTGTGATTTCACAAAAATGAAGGTTTGGTGAAGGACGGCGCGATTGTACTTTTTCAACCCTTTCCGTCCGCGTTTTTTGACCTTTCTGAATCTATTGCTCTATGACCCTTTTCTGAATGATGTGAATGTGTGTTCTTACGTGTAGTAGGGTATGTGAGAGGGTGTACTTGAAGTGGTGGAAGTGTATGAGATTGATTTCCTCGATTCTGTGCATCCACGGGGATTGAAAACGCATTCCATCGTACGGATGCGTGTAATTCGGATAGGATTGCCAAACTTGTAATAGCTCCGAGTCTAAACGTCCGATTGAGCTGAATTTTTGAAAATGGTTTTTTTTCATGATGATCATAGAATCTATTCGGAATTTTCCCGGAAATTCGGGGAATTCGGGAAATTTTTCGGACGAAATCGTGTGTCGGTCGTGAAATGACCCTCTCGATGAATCAGCTATGTTTACACGATTTTGAGTGTATACCGGTAGCTGAGTTATCATGATATATAGCAGCTTGAAGGAAAATACTCTTGACTCCACTCCCAGCCAAGAATCTGCGACACTGCTGCCGGCCTGCCGACTCCGAGACAAGATAGGGCATTGCGCCTCTGTTTACGCTTGCATGAAGGAGAGTGGGCATTCCAGAGCCCCTGGGCCAGAGATCCCCTGTGGCTGTCGAGAATCATCACCGATGGCTCTTGTCATACTGTTAGACGCGCGTGACATACTCTCTAACGGGGTTCTATGACTCAAATATGGTATAGATTCATTTCTGATGTGAGAGGGGATAATCCATTCAATAAAATATTGAGCTATGTATAGCATGTGATACTTTCGATCCACGAATATATTGACGTATTACGTTTAACATGGTGATTTCGTTTATTCTTGATCCGGGAGGACCCATCACTCTCTTTTTTTGTGTAGGCAATTCTACATTATCAAAAATCTTCCGGAGATTATATTTTCCAATCATTAAGGGTTTCTAATGCTCGTGGAGATTCCCCATAAATTGCGAAATGGGTTTTTAACCTCGATCTCGTGAGGTCGTGGTTTCGCGTTCATCGATAATAATCGCGCAGATTTCATGAAATTGCTCTTCGAAGAACGCGGCGCTTGCTTATGGATATGCAGTCCTTGCAGCTGCCTCGTTTTGCGAGGAGTCGGCGAGGGAATAGGATGTTTCGTCTTTGCGAGGGCGATGGGGTGAGATTAAAATAACGTTCAGTAATCGTATGCCATTTTGTCGAAGTATATTGTCAGTATGTATTGAGCTTCCGGCCAGAGCTTTCCGCATTGATCTCGACTTCGGAGAATCTCATTTTGTGATCCCAATTTGTTCAGAGATGTGGGCTGTCAAACTTGTGTCCAATCCTGGCCGTGAGTGTAGCTAAATATTTTGATGCGGTGATTTTTCTTCTAGTGATTTCAACTTGCCATTTCACTTCTCAGGTATCGTGACCGAGCCATTGCGGGTTAGGCGTACTCGTAATGAGTACACCAATCCTTGTGATGACGCTCATCAGTACGGTTTGGATTACGTTTTTTACGGTTGTGTGGTGAGAGCTCTCAAAAGCGAAGTAGCTCGCGCTGTTCGGGAGTACGAGCGAACCGAGGGATACTCTGTTGGAAATCGGACCGCTGTTGGAGTCATGGAGGGGCATATGTACTTTAAGAGCTTACGTTGCAAGTATTGCAGTTCGGTGAGTTTCTATCTCTAACTCAACTCTGAATTTGGCTAGCTTTGGGATTAACAACTTCATTCCTAGGTGTTGGAAATGGTGGTGTGTTGGGCTTTACCTCCAAAGCCCCTGAAATTCATTGGTTACTCTAAAACTAGAGGTGGTGGCGTTTTCTTTATGGATCGTAGTAGAGAGACAATGGTGCCCGTGCGTTGTCTCCAATGTGGTATCGTACGTATCTAATGCGTACACGTCTATTCGTGATTTCGTTCGTTTGTCTTAATTTTATTCATGTTTCAGGTTGGCAGTCGAATTTATCGTGTGCCCGGGTTACGTATGGGCTATCCGCTCTCCCATCGCTGGCTCGAGAATCTCTGGCAGACGTATCTGATTATTTGTACATCCTTTAATGGACGGATGACTGTTTGCCACGTAAAGTGCCGTTGCGATAGTGTAAGTACAAAATTTGCTCATGCTTTTATTCATTCAACGTTGAGCTTGGCTTCATATGTATATTTCCTATCTCAGCGCTGCGCAGTGGTCCTTTTGAATTCGGCCTTGCAAAGTGTTCCCTAGAAAACACTTCGTAAGCTCCATCGCGAGAGGCGTCATATAACTATTGAAGTGTGTGGTGATTTACCTATCGGCGTGCTATACCCTAAGGCAGTTAGCGCGTGTTGCTGCCGTAATTTTTTCATTCTAATGATCTGCTCCGTGGAGAGAGATTTCTCTAATTCTGAAAATGTTTCGTATATTTCAGCGTAATTCTTGTGTCTCCTGAATAAAAGTTGTACACTGATCGAAATTTGGAGTTTTTATGAAATTTGACTTGTTACTTTTCTAATTTGGGAACTTGTAGGCTCATAGAAAAAGATAATGGCAATTCTCAACTCAGTAAATTATCGGTGAAAATTCAAAACGATGGCCGAACCTCTAAGTTCTTCTGGGTCCATTAATACGAATCAAACATTTACTAGATCTATTTGTCTAAAAATGCGTCTGATTGTTCTTCGTCAAAAAAAATATTTTTTTTCTTGCTCAATTTTTGGAGGACTCTCAAATCATGGACAATTGCCGTCGTCTACAAAAAACAAATATGTGTTGAACGAGGGTGGGAGTGATTCGCCAGAATCCAAGTGAGTATCGAGATCAATGCCCTGCATACTCCTCAAGAGGGGCTTAACATGCGTGCCTTCAAGCTCGTCCTCGTCTCCCTCGCGTACTGTTTCACACCGTTGTTGTTCTTCTCGTAGTATTATGATATATGTAAATATTCTGGGACTTATGAGGCCAGGGATCAAGTTTGAGATAAGAGTTCGGCGCAACGAGCGAAGGAGAAGGGAGAAGGCAAGGAAAGAGCGTCGAAGTGAGTATGTTTGCTATAGTACGCGTCGAGTGAAAGGTGTGTCTCTGATTTGGCATCTTATAAACATTTGTGCCACTGCAGCGTACAATTTTGTGCAGGTGGCTGTAAGCTTGTCGTAGACGACTCTAGCGGAGCATAGTGCTTCTTTTGAGAAGAGAGCGATTCTGTCGCAAATTCTGTGATTCGGCTGAATTGTCTGCAAACCATTCGGCATTTCTGAATGGAATTCTAAGTATCTCGATAGCATCTATAAAGTTTTGGTAGATTACTTATCACATCCGCGGTTTCATGTACATTTCTCGATATTCTTCTCATGAATATTCACTCATCTCATAGTACATTCTCAACATTCAATCACTCCAAAATCTTCCCTCAGTTGTGTTCCCGTTCATAAAAAAAATTTCTTCTCGTCAATTAACAAGATTTGCAACAGATTTCCTTCCGAGCGAATGAATATAAATGCCAACAAACTTCTAATTATGATACGGTTAGGTGAAGACCAACTTCCAAACAATCAGGAACATAATATCATCTATGAAATCAATTGCAATGATTGCGAAAGCATATATGCAGGTACGAGTGGCAGAAACTGGGAGAGAGGTTGGATGCGCACAGACGGGACATCACTAGGAACTCAGATAACACACAATTGACTTTACATGTTGGAAAGCCAATCAAAGTATTGATTCCGAGAATGCTCAAATTTTGGATATTGTCCATCGATATAAATCGAGGCTTTTCTCTGAGGTGCTGAACATTTATCTTTACCCTCACACTTTAAACCGTAGGGGAGATGTAGAGGGACTTTGAGATATTCATAAATATTCAATCTCCTCTTTAAAAGCGAATCCCCATCAGATGGCAATTGATTATTTGGTCTATCTGGCGTTTGTGTCCTATACTACTAATGGAAGTCGATACACTAAGCCTCGGTCGGTATTCCATCGATCATCGATCGATTAACATCATTATTATCTTACCATCATCTCACCAACTCTCTGTTGTCTGCTCTGGCCGATACAAATCTTGTATACTTCTCTGTCACTCTTGGGCGCATGTCCAGTGAAGACATGCCAGAAAAACTACATTTAATACTGGCCGAAAAAATGAGTAACCACGCGATTTTCCGAGGAACGAGGAGGAAATAATGGAAGCTTCACACGTATGTTCCCCATATAACCTCTCATCATTGTCATAGTTAGTTTTGTGGTTTTCCTCGAAATTTTCATGATTTAAAATTGTATGGTTATAGTATCGACTGAGTCATCGTGTGATGACGGAAATCGTACCTGTTTCCTATATTTGTGATCTCAGATGTGAAAGAAAAATTTTCTTAATCTTTAGTAAGGTAAAATTATCGATCTCTCTCAATGTTATCAGATTTGTATTCTTAACGTTGTATCCATGAATTACTGTCATTCTACAGCCTTTCGCTTGAGGAGGGCCATCAGAAACGTGGCCGGAACGTCACACATATTGTGCTAATAAGAGCAACATGGCTGGAATAACCAATAGGTTCCCTTCAATTAGTATTTCTCAATATTGTGATAGCTAAAAGGCGAAAATCAAGGTCTCATTGCTGAAGGTCTTGAAGGCTGATTTGTTATGTTTTGGGTGAGGGAACAAATTCTAGTAATTGAGAAAAAAGCGAAATTTCTGAGGGTGCTTATTTATTACCTGCATGTTTACTTACATGTAACGCACTTACTTACAAGTAACATTCGTTTTGATATATAAGATACGGATTCTGCACACTAAGATTCTGACAGGTATATTTGTATGAGAAATTTTTGATTAGTACTCATCACTAGTGGGTTTTTACATCATCCACTTCTGACACTTGAATGGGTCCGTGTGGCCATCGCATTTCAGTCCCATTCACCTAGTCTTCCGCCGAACGGTTCCACCGGGACCATTCGGATATCCGGGCCTCCTTCCCAGATTTCTTGGGAAATGATCAATCCGTTAAATATCGCCATGGGTCTATGGAAATTTGAAAGTGGAACCTTCCTGTTTCGATAACTGTGACAAAATTCCGCGTGTCCATTCTCATGGTTTTTCTGATTTTTAGTGCAGACGACTTAGAGAGACGTTTGTATGTCGAGTTCTCTCGAGATACTAACTTTTGTTCTGCTCCTGCTGGCTTTGGTTCCTCCTCGGCGCAGACGATATTTACTGGCTCCTTCTGACCCCATTCCCTCCACGCTTTTTCTTTTACACGACGTGATTGGCTTTCGCTCATTTCCCTCCTTCTTGTTTTGGTCTTCCGTTTGGTCCTGGGTTGACGAAAGTTGGGGGAATTTTCGTATGAATTTCGGTGAAAGAATCACTTGCGAGAGATACTAATCCCATCGCTCGACATTGAACTCCGGGATATTTTCTTCTTCTATTCCCGCACATTGAGAAGGAGGATCTTCTTCGAATGTCTTGAAAATTGTGATACCCGCTATTCTGAAGTTTATCAAGTCAGGTTCGATCTTTACGCAAACTCTACAAGATTTTTTCAATAGATTATGTTGAGACTTTCCTTTTGAAGGCCCCATGTTCGCTCTAGCATGCTCAGTTCATCTGTTACCTCAACTTCTTCGTTCTACTCTAGCCGGAGCTGTCTGTGGTTTCTCTTCATCTGCCACCCTCTAAATTTTATTCTGATTCCTCTCCCTTGTGGAATCCGAAGTCCCCGTGGCCATACTACAGCGTTCGCTTTACGCTCCATCTCGAATAGGTTGCGCAAGTCCCACGTATCGCTATCCTCTTCTGTGTCTACGCCTCCCAAGATCTTTTTGTTCCACTCAAGTAATAGTCTTCGGCTGCGACGAATATCCCTGTATTCACCTTCAAGAAGTTCTTCCAAATTCCAATTATTGCTCTCTTCGTTGTCGTGCCGATCCTTGATGAACGTACTCCAATCGTGTCGCGTCGTTTTCCGGAGTTCCCTCCATAATTTCCACTCGGCAGAATCCACCCCTAGTTCTCCGTTGACGACTCGCATCTTTGGGAGACTCGCGTATAATGAGCTGATGATCGTCGCTGGTGGCTATCGAACACAAACTGAATATTGGTCCTGGTTTGCGATGATTGTGGCAACTTCTCCTTTTGCGTGTTTTGTATTCGCACCCGCTTCATGAGGGGGTGAGCTTACATGTGCCACTGCGTTTTCTGTTCACGGTATCGTTTTTCCATCAGCTGCGCCTAATTTTGACCCGAATTCTTTGTTATAGTGGCCTCGATGATAGTGCTATTGAGATTTAGAAAGATAGAACTTTTTTGTTTCTCATTCTCCTTGCTTTTTATCGAGTCGCTGCTTGACTTTGTTCCTATGACCTTCTGATAGGATCGGGGGAAGGACTCGACTCGCACTATCGATTCGTCGGTTGAACCGTGTGCGATCACGTGCTATTTCTTCCCATGGGCCATGGCGAGCGGCCCGATACGCATAGTTCCATTAAATCATTAGTTGTATCTTCGGTATTGGATCGAATTTTACTCTTGGTCTTCGTAGTTTTGCATCTATTCCCATCATATCCGTTGTGATTTAGGCTGGTTCCATTTTGAGGAGTTCTTGTTGTGGATGTGAAAATACTAATTTGTTTCGCTGGGCGATTTTTAGTGGTCCTTCTTATGCGGATTTTCTTCGGCTGTGGCTCTGGTTGTTGATATAACACGCACCGTTTCGGTTCAGTCGACACGCTTAACCAGCTGTTCGATTCTCGTACATGGAGTCCTTATTGCAATTGCATGTATATTGGTACACGTCGAGGATTGAAAGCGGAGTAAGCGCGGCGTCCATTGGCTGCGTTTTATAAAGACAAAAAAAAAATTTTTTTTGAACCTCGCGACTGCGGAGGGCGCAAGCTCCAAGAGAAGGGGAGTATGAGCTCTGTGAATGCGGACAATCATAGCATTCGTAAGCGTCGTATATTGGGAGAAGTCATTGTGGACACAGTGGAGGTGTAGCAAGTACTTACTCCCTCCTTCATTGTATTTTTGTGGGAGAGATGAAGCCGATTCGCGCGCGGAGAGCGCAACCGATCTGCGCAAGACGGTCCAAACCTTGACACCTCTCCAAAGTGACGTATGCCACGGAGGAGTGGCTGCATCAACGCGTATTTTCTCCTTCACCCACTCTACATAATTGTTCCCTCTTTTGGCCCTAATTTCGGTGGCGGGGCGACCGCTAACCGACTTTTTTCGTTTCATCGATAGATCTCATTCGCGTCTGAGTCTTTAAGTGTGTTTGGTGGCTACTCGAGCGTGACTAGTGAGTGTTATCGTTTTACGACAATCGTGACGATTTCGTGAAGCTCCGGTCATCGCCTACGCGGGTGTGAAACTCATCCGATTTTCTATTGACAGAGATGAATCCGTCTCGAGCTGGTTTTTCGTTTCCGATGGGGTCCACTGGGCCCAGGCTGGTCCCCGCTGGCTGGGTCCCTCTCGTGCCTTTTGAGAGTCCATGGACTCTTACGACTCTGCACGTCGTGCCACCACCCGGAACTTGGGCTTGGTGTCCACCAATGTGGTACGGGGCTCCAATGGTGGTTCCCGAGCACAACCCCTGGCGTCCACGTGAAGGTGTGCCCGAGTCTAGACTCAGTGATGATGAGTCCAGCTCTCCTACTTTCGCTCGTCCTATCCTCCGCCACCGTCTGTCCTCTCTGTCCAAGAATAACTTCATGAGGGGAGAATCCAAGGCCGTCGTGTACTGTGGAATTGTATGCGTGTTGGACGAGAGGTAAGAGTTCATCCCATTCGAGGTTTTATGACAGATATATTGTTAAATACTCATTCAAGGTATGGTGCATTCATTCTATACTACCGTTGCTAGATGGTCTAAAAGCAGAGGTGACGGATCTATTGATTCTAAAAATTCTCGCGAATTCTTCGAAAACTTCCCCCATACAATGTTGTCCCTGATCTGTGAGAATTGTTGACGGTAGGCCGAAATAAGCAACAAACTGTTCAATCAGAACTCTTGCAACGATTCTAGTGGTGGCTCTTTTTGCCGCTGTCAGTACGACATATTTGCTGAAACAGTCCTGAATGGTTAGAATGTATATATTTCCGCGCTTTGTGGGACTTTTGTGACCCACAAAATCCATTGATATTTTTTCAAATGGAATAATAGGCGTATCTGTGATAACCATAGGTAGTCTTGTTTTGACACGGACTAATTCATCTGTTTGATAGAATGGGCACCCTCTAAGGTAAATCCTAATATCAGCCTGCATATTTTTCCAATATACCTCAGAAAAAACTCTGGCTAGGGTTTTTCCCAATGATTTATGAGCTCCCATGGCCGATTCTAGGCATTCCTTCATGATACGTAGACGATTCTCTACAGGTGGGATTGGTAAGTTATTCTCAAAAACAGTTATGGAGATTTGGCACTTCCTGAAGATGCGATTACATTGTTCTACTAAGTAGCTCCATTCGTTTCTGTGCAACATTACTAAATCTCTGATGATTTCTATAGATTTTATTTCCATTTCCATAAAAGATTTTTGAAAATTTTGAGGGTTGCTGTAATATCTGTCCGTAGTACTCTTGAATTAGTCGCGCTTTTGATGACCATTCCAAATATTCTCTTATTTCTGTAGTCAGACACGATAACTTCTCCTACTGATCTTTCCGCACTCAACAACTCTTCCTGATCTGAATATTTCCTTGTGACAAGAGCATTCAGAACCTCAGACTTCATGTGTAGATCCGCAGATATTGTGTATGCGAGGTTATCAATGTGCGCAAACGGGTGGTCATTTATTACTGTTACCCCGGTGAAAATATCTAGTTCATCATTATTAACTACCCACGTAGGTGATTCACCCGGCCCCTTGCTTCTGCGACTAAATATCGAGCCATTGTGTCGTTTTTTGCGGCGTTTTTTTCACCGAAGAGTCCTCAAGCTCGAGCCTTTCAATATTTCCATTTTGTGTCTCTTGCTCTTCTAGATTTGGGATAATATTTTCACATTCTCCGGGTCCGATTAAGGGCATATCAACATCGTCAGCATAATCGTGTATCGGTGTTCTAATTGCGATTTCTTCCGGGGAGAGTGATAGGTTCGCTATATTCTTTTCTAAATGTGTACTTTTAGTGACGAGTGGTGTGAAGTGTTGACCTTCTAGATAGAGATGGATGAATTTGGGTAAATTATTTAATTAATGTACGCATAAAGTACTCTGTCTTGGCATTGCAAGTGCACGCACACTTTTTCATCAAATTGACGCGAAAAAATGAAAATCGTGTCTGTATCGCCATACTCCGTATCTGAGATGAGAATTTTCACTGCTTGCTCTGGGATTGCGCATTCTTGTACAAATTCGCTATTCAATAAATATTTGCGCAGGTCAAGTGGTGAAACATCCCAATGGTGCATTTTGATCAATGACCAGAACACACAGTTTCCTCTTGGTGTGTCTGGAATATCAAAATCGTGCTCAAGGATAATATCAGGCTGTGCGCATTCATAGTGTTCCTCATAGTTTTGGAATCTCACAATTAAATGATCCGTTGATTTACTAGGTGATGGCGGAAATTTTCGGTAAGGTTTTGCGATGACTTTTGGGATCCACATTCTTTCTTCATTGAAATTTCTTGATCAAACGAGACGGGTGAATCAGGTGGTGTGAGAATTTTGTTATTCTCCAAGTGCGGTGATCGGATACTTATATTTTCCATATGGATGTCATCCTGGGGTATGTTTGGCCATGTACAATTTTCGTCCAGCTGATACTCAGGATGTTCGGAGTCTCCCCGTTGTGTTTCACTTCCGGTCATAGTTTGTTGTGATAAAGTTGTTGGTGATTTTTTCTTGGCCATCGTTTCGAGGTAAGTCAGTCGCTCGCGGCTAACAACAGGCTGATACTTTGCGTGTAAGTATTCTGTACGCGTCTCTTTGTGTACGCTCGGCTGGCTTGTGTTTCTTGTAGGTATCGAGCTATCTTGGAGATCTTTTTCCACTGCGTTCGACATTATTCCTCTCGGGTTACTCCCTATTTGACTCGTTTCTCCGTTCCCTCAGACCATAAATTGCAATCCTTGTGGCCCCTGAGATTTAAATTCTTCGACTTTCCATGGAAGTGACGACCTGCTCCTATCTCCGACTATATCTTCCAATTTTTCTAGATATTCAGGTGAGATTCTGTTCTTACTTGAAATATTATGCGAATCTGCTCGCTGCGATACTCCTCTCGGCGAGTCCGCATTCTGTGTAGAATCTAAAGCCTCTGTACATACATTGAAAGGATGGGGAGTGTCATTTGAATTTGGTTCATCTTCGAATTTCTTTTCTGAGAATTCAGCAAGACTTCCGCTGATATCTGATAGACCATATACTGTATTTCCGTGCAGCATTTCGTTCCTATGAGAGAGTGGCCCATCTCTAGATTCCTATGGTCTTTTTATGAGAATCCCTCCTTTCGGTGTGCTTGTATATCAGCGCGCATTTCATCTTCTTTTCTCAAGCATGGGATTACATCGGCTTCATCCATTGCTTGACTCAAAATAGGCTCAGTGTCTACATCATGCTCGATTCCTCTGAGCATATTGAACGGGGGGAAGTGCCTCCCTTTTTGGCTTTGCGAATTTTGGGATTTCATCTTTCGCTCGGCATTTTTTGTGCCACTCCACTCTTGATCGCTCTTCTCGTCGAGTTTCTCATCAGAAAATAGGTCGCTTGAGTCATCCTTGTCTATGTAAGCTCTTCTCTCATCCGCTGGATTTCCCGATTCCTCATCTTCCGATTCTGGCCAGTCAATGAGATTTTCTGCTCGTTGCTCTTCTATTCTCTTACGTCTCTGCTTCTCTCCTCTAGTGACGATTAACACTTGCGTGGTCGGCGTCGATTCCGACTTTTGTTTCTCTGCTAATTTGTAGAGCTGGGTTCGCGAGCGCTCGGGATTTTTTTCCCCTTCCTCTATTATTGGATTCCTAGATAATGCATCTGCACTTGGATTTTTACTACCTGGTCTGTATATGACTTCGAAGTCATATCTGCAAAGGCATGCCTTGAGTCTACTGAATCTCAAGTCTGGCTCCTTTGTGTTATGATAGTGCTTAAGTGGCTCGTGATCTGTGATGACTGTGAACCTTCTTTTGTACAAGGAATGACGAAATTGTTCAACACCGTAACAAACTGCTGTTAACTCTTCATCATAAACAGAATAACGGAGGTCTCTAGCATTCAAACATCTTGATGCATAGGCGCATGGATGATCCTGTCCGATTTTCCCTTGGCTTAGAATTGCGGCGACCGCGTGGTCTGAAGCATCTGTGCTTAAGAGGAATTTTTGGTCTGGATCTGGTGCAGCCATGACTGGTTCTTTGTATAGAGCCTCACGAAGTTTCTCAAATGCTTTTTGCTGGTCTTTTCCCCAATAAAATTCCGTATTTCCTCGCAAAAGCAAAGTCAGAGGATATGCTATTGCAGCGAAGCCTTCCACGAATCGGCGGTAGTATGAAGCGAGATCTAAGAACTGTTCAACTTTCTTGGATGTATTTGGTACTGGATAATTGCGACTGCCGTTTTTTTCGTCGGATCGTGGCAAATTTCACCGTTCCCTACTAGGTGACCTAAGATACTGGCTTCTCCTTGAAGAAACTGACATTTACTGGGCTCAATCGTAAGATTCGCGTCATCGAGCCTTTTCATAAGTCTTCTGAATCGAATGCCGTGTTCCTCAAGTGTCTCAGCCATGACTATTACGTCATCTAGATATAGTTCCACTCCATTCAGTCCAGCTAACACGAGGTCCATCGATTCCTGGAAAGTGCAGGGAGCGTTTCTCAACCCCATCCCCATCCGCTTGTAAGTGAATAATTCGTTCGGAGTGACGAAGCTGGTCAGTTGCTTGGAATCCTCGTCCATAGGGATTTGATAGAAGCCTTACTTAAGATCTTTTGCCGTAATATACTGAGCTTCTGCTACATTATCATTTATATCATTCGTGGGAGGTAAGGGGTAGCAATTGCCCACCGTAATCTCGTTCAATTGACAAAAATCTTCGCCATCTCATCTTCCCGTTCGCATCGGGTTTTCTCTTCACGATCCACATAGGGCTTGAGTATGGAGATTCTGACGGTTCAATGATATCAGCCTTGAGTAATCCATTGACTTGTTGCTCCATTTCCTCCTTAATAGCCTGTGGATGCCGATAACGCTTCGACTTGATCGGCTTATCGGTTGTCGTCACTATTTAGTGAGTCATTAGATGGGTTGCCCTAAGTTTTTCCCCTGGTAATCCAAATAGATGTGGCCTTTCGTTTATGAGACTCTTCATATGCTCAATCCCTTCCGCATTTAGCCCTTCTAGTGTTTTGGGATCAATTCTCTCAAATCCTCTTGTTGCATGATCCTTGATTTCCTCAGTAGCAAAATTCATTATATTCACTTGTTCTTTTGTCTTCACCTCTTCTTCCATTTTATCGAGGTCAAAAATATCTTCACCTGCGATCACTGTTTCGCATGGTTCAAGTGTAATTTTTGGGGTTCTATTCCAATATCTTCATCATTTGTGTTCATGCAGATTGCATAGGCTCGTCCGTTTCTGTTTGATGCGACGAAATTGCCAAAAAAAACACCCGGCCCTAAGTTTTGTAGACCCACGACTCCTACTTCTACATCATTCTTCACTAGTGCGTGAATTACCTGTCTTGTACGAGACGGTATTTTGAATTTTTCTTCCTCCAGATATGTGAGGTTAGGTTATCTCACGGGTCACAAGTCATTTATTTGTAGCCGGATCGGGAAAAGGCCCAAGTCCCCGCGCCCGAAGGGCGGAGCAGCACCACTTACGTCCGAGTATGGGAGCACACCTGTAAATAAGGGGGGAGGGTGGATCTATTGTCAATAGTAGGTCCAGTGGTATTTTTCTTTCAGCTATTTACGCCCATTCATTTACCCTGATACCTCATTCAACTACATCTCTCATTCCATGGCAAGCATGCCACCTCTTTACACTGACTCGAACTCTATCTAACCTTAGTTTCCATCTACTGCGCTCTCATATCCTCCCAAAGTCTATATACAATATTTACAGCACACCTTTACCCCCACGCGAGCACCTCCCAGCCGTACGCATCCTAATATATACATCCGACAACCGCGATCCGTCATCGCTGGACGCACCCTAAACATCGACGCCACGCGAGACGACATCCATGAACGCGCCCTAATGCTCCGCATCACGTGACCCCCCTGCGGCGCGCGTTCCGCCGGACGACTTCCGCCCGCAACAAGCCTCGTGCTCGGCGCGAAAATGGCCGCCGCCGGCCGGCCTCGTG
>JAPYYZ010003126.1:0-11988 GCA_030522705.1 Eretmocerus eremicus | reverse complement strand
ATCGTGAATTCTGAGTTCCAAGGATAGCATTCGGTACCTACAGAATCCATGAATACTGTCTCGCATCTTATAATATCAATGTGGGAGAGGGAGCAAGCATGGAACTGCTTTATGGTCAAGATGGCGCATCTAACCATTTTTAACTAATACTTACCACTAATACTCACCACTGTCCCTGCAAAGGGTATTCGCTCCGTTCATTTAGACTCGGAGCGCCTTTACCGGTTGGGTCGCGCATTTGGCCATGGGGGGCCTCACGCACACAGCCAACGTTTCCACATATATATGACTCGACACATAGCCTGGGTTTGTTATTTCATGTCAAATGTGTCGCCGCCAATGAAATGTGATTTGGATAAGTATCCTGTGCTTTTTGAGCCTAGGCTGCCTGCATTAGAAGCTGCTTCTCTTGCACCTTCTGCCGGAATTATCCCGTACCTGTATGCAGGCGGCTACGTGCAGTCGTGTTCGTCAAAAGCGGCTGTTTCAATCTTCTCAGAAACAGTCGAGTAACCTGGTTTCAGTTGTATTACATCAAGCAGTAGACCCCCAAATATCCTCCAAGCAGCCTCATAGATTCATCCCATCAACATCATATCTCATCTAATAGCTTTCAGATAGTTTGCATGTGACATCACGTGCCGTATTCTGCAGATTATCCACGAGTGAAACGCTAAATTAGGAAAGAGCCATCTGTAGTCTGAATGAATCATACGTCTCTCCGCAAATACTCTCTGAGCTAATAAAATGCGACAGAGCGGAACTCTCTCTTTCTACCGAGTAAATCGCCACGAGGTTTGGAGCTTGCGTTACAGTATCGCATTCGCGAGATGTTAAAGTTGTGCGCGGGGCTTCTCTTGAGAAGCGAAATTTCTCTGAATGAGAGCTCAATTGAACAGAGAATGAGGAAATAAGGCACCGCACTTGCGTGCGCGATAAGCAAGATATAACCAGGTGCCAATGTCCATGTACGCGCCACGGATAGCGGCATGAATGAAGAGTCCCTGACCGAGACCGCTGCGTCAGCTGCGTGACTGAGCACAATCGAGCGCGATCGCTGCACCCAGAGAATCCCGGATCCAACCTCTAGACTGCAAGAGCCGACTGCGTCCACTTTCTACTCTGACCTTCGAGCGAAAGAGGTAACCGCGCTCATGTCGTTTTCATTTAGCGCGTGCACGTTAAGCGTTCGTCTACCTTATTATTTAGTCAATGGATATGGCGAATATCCTGCAGCAACCCGGAGATTCTACCACGAGTGAAAGTGTTTCAGATCCCGTTGAGCGTTCTTTTTGTCTTGGCAATTTCAGGCATCTATTGATATTATCCACCTTGGCTTACCGCTGTCATATCTATTATTGAGAACGTAAGGAATCGGAAGAAGTTCTTACTCAGGCACATATTGTATGAAGATGTTTCAGAAATTCAGCAAAGATGATGCAATCATCTTTCGACCGACTTGATAGCTCAAATGGAAGAGTATTGATGGACTGATCATGACGGAGCCATTGGAACCACAATTAATCCTGTAGCAGCCGTGGGTTCTGCAGGACCCATAGTCAGAAAGTGACATTGTAGATACCTGTGGAATATTTTGTAATTATCGGGGTTTTATGACTTTGTCTTGAGACTAAACTACCTCTGAAAGTTCGAGTGGCCCATGAAGCTATTATACGTTTTTCCATGACATTTGCATTGAAATCTCGATTTAACGAACACTTCATTCAGCAGACTTGTCGGTATAACGGACATTCTGAAATGCATCATCAGGAATATTTGCGTGTGATTGTATCTCGAATTGGCGGACACGTCGATTCAACGGACGATTCTTGTTACACAGACGATGTCCGCTCATTCGAGGTTTCACTGTACTACAATATTTTTTTGGCGGTGAAGGAGTAAACCATTTCAAGTTCTCTACTCAAATAACTCAGTGGTTACAAGGATTTCAGCCCCAAAAACAATCAAAACATGAAGTTCAGACCGATTACGAAGATATCTTACCATTGGGATAGGTTGCAATGAATGAAATGCTCAAGGGCTCACGCGTTGAGATGGGTCCTGCGGGTTCCACCGGGCATTCACCGTAGTAAAAGTTGTCTAAAAAGTAATTTAACTAATTTGACTTCTCATATGATACAACAGATAGTGCCATGAGTTACGCTCTGGAAATTATATTGCATTTTAGCTAAAAGTTCGTAAACGGCAATTCTATCGGGAAATTTCAATTACTTGGCTCTTGCTATTAGTCGTCAAAATGCCTGTTACCTCAGATCATTTTGCACCCATTCTGATGACTATCGATAGATTCCGATTGACCCATCCTGAGATAAGGGAAATTTGATGTAAGTATCATTGACCTGGATGTGTAAACTTATTTAGTTTCGGTGAGTTTTTTATAATATTTGTCCCAAATACAATTGTTCAAGCCTAAAAAAATATTTTTCGAGATGAAAAAAAGACAAGAAGATTCAATTGATGTACGCTGCGATTGATATGATCGAGTTCATTTGGTGCGACTTGAAGGGACAAGGTGAAATAATAATCGTTTTCGACAAAAGTGAGAAAATCGAACTAAAGCCTACTGACAGTTGCATCTAATATTTTCTACCTCTCAAAAGTGTTCGGTACATCGTATTCTGAAATACCTCAAGTAAAATATGTACAGAGCGTTGAAGCTCTTATACGCATGTTCTGAGATCTAAGGAGCGGGCCGTCATCAAGTATCTTACAATAACTAAACCTTCAGTTTGTGTCTCGATTGGGACTAGGGCTTTCCTGATCAGGGGAAGCCCTAGCCCGAAGCTCGAGATAAATCTCAGCATTAACTCGTCTTGTGTCGGTTTTGGAGACAAGACCGGAACCGAGACCGTCCAGGCACCTTCCCAGATGAAATCGAGACCAACTATCCCGAGACTCATCTCACCGACGCCATCTTAGGTTAGTATTGCAAGAATTTGATCTCGTGACTATATTTCTCATGTCATATTGTTTAGAAGAATGATATCATTCAAGACAATAACGATGAAGAGGTATGATGATAATTGAGGTACCCATGAAGGCCATATGCTAAAATCTCGGGTTCACGCATTTCGAGGTTTCGCTAGCTATCTTAGAGTCGATTCTCCAACTTCTTCCAAAAAGCGATATTATTTCACTCAGTCATTCAAAGTCACGCCAAAAAAATTGGATGAACCAATTGTGACGTAAGGTGTCGTCCTTTGCTTATCGTACTCTCCCAATTTCTCGTACGAGACCTGGACCGAGAACGAAACTAGGAAGAATCCGAGACGATACCAGAACTAACGGCAAATTTCGTCTCGTCTCGTATACCCAATTGGGACGATTGAGGTATGGAAAACATACGGGGACAAAATACTCTGTAACTCGTAGCCATGAGAAGAGAGCCAATGGCATGTAGTGTGATCTTCCATTTGTTCGGAGATTGATGAACAATCTTGTCAATTCTTCATTTTGCAGAATAAATTGCTTCAACGAATCCGGAAAGCAGCTGCCTGATATTCGGATCGATCGAGAGCCATCTCTTGCAATTAAAAAAGGACACAATGTCATTTCGAGTTCGAAACGATCATAGCTCTAAGCTCGATGAATTTTACGCCTTTTTTGCACATTCTGGTCCAATTGCATCTAATTCCTTGATGACGCATAGTTTGTGACGGCTCGACCGTTTCATTTATGACCAATGATGAAAATTTCATCATTATTCTTCCCATGCCAATTATTCCAGAACTCAAAGTAGCACCGTAAAATCATATATTTATCATTTCACAGTCGAATCGCCAGAAATGACGAAAACAGATTTCTATTGACAGATTCATCCAGATAAAATGATGCTTACCCTTTTGTTAGAACTGAACATAATATTAATAACAAAGAAACGTGACATGGCTGATTTGTTATGTGTGCCTTCATTTGGACTGAGTGTAAGCAACAAAACATTTGAGCCACAGGTAATCCACATCATACAGAGATCCGCTAAATTAAACAATCGCACACGGAGGGGTGGGGGGGTATCATACAGTAGATCGACCAGGTAAGGCCACCGGTGACCCAATGCGAAGAATCATACATATCCCATATAAATGTGAGTAAGCTCCTAAAAAATCTGCAGAAGAGCCATTTCTGAAGGAGTAGAAGCAGGGTGATCATCCCGCCGCAGCGGAAGTGTTCATTCACACCCAGATGAGCTTCACATTCTTCAATTAATCAAACAGTTCAGAGCTCCTCCAAAACGTGAAGATTGCCTAGATGAATATAATACGTCAATCTGAGCTTCGCTAACCAAGTATATTTTCGTGAGTTACTGCAACGTATGAATTTTGAATACACCTTATGGGAGGATTTCAGAGCTCTCACTCCACTGTTGGTTTGGAGATTAATTTCATTGAGGAAATCCATGAAAATGCAAGTAGAGGTAGGTGACATGAACGACATTTCAAGCTTTCAGAGTACTTTAAAACCGGTTTCATGGTTTTAGTAGTGTAGTTGATGCTCGACATTCTGGAAAAGATGGGAATTTGAGTCTTTTTGCTGAATACCTTGAAAATGGAATTCAGGACAAATATCGAAAGATTCATGCGTGTGGCGTATATTAGAATGAACAGTCTCGTGAATGAACATGACAAAGGTGAAGTACGTTCAGGGAATATAGTTATATCCATATCCTTACGCACGGCTTCGTGAATGGATTCAATGGTAATGTAGGCAAAAAGATATGATCACAATAAAAACAGCTCGAGAGACATTAGCGTGTGCGTTTTTGTAGGAATCGTTTGTTCCGGCCCAGAAATATATACTCCTGTTTCTCTCATTTAGTTCTTTTTGCATAAATGCTATGGAAAATCTCTCGTAGTTAGCTGCTCATATAAGAATAGAATATGTATGATAATATCTATTCTCACGATTATATTCTGGTTATCGCCAGGATTTTGGAGTACTCTACATAGAATCTTTAAATAATACAGGGTCATAGCTGGTATCTGTGATAAACTCAACCGTTCATGGAGAGATAAACTGTAATAAAGAAAATCGCTTCAGAGAGAATCATGAAGTTCCCTCAAACTGTAGATCCAAGAGGAATTTGAGCACCGTTACAAGAGCGCAATACATGATGAGTGGAAGAAGACTACAGATTCTAAAAGAATCAGCATCGGCTGATGGCCCGACTGAAAAAATATGCTCACGATCGACCTGGAAATCGAGGAAGACGGCTCACGAGATTCATGGACACATCGGATATTAACGTATTTGAAATTCAAATTTCCGTCCAATACCACGTGAATAACATGGAATGTAACGGGGCTTGCCGACAACGCATTGAAGAAAAGGAGAAAAGCGATGAAGGTCGAAGCAATGATCGGTATTCGGATTTTGATTCCTGTGCTACTGTTGGGTAACATGCGATGGCCATGACCTTTAATTGCTCGATTTGATTCTCAATTACTCTCATATATACTTGATACTCGGGGAAACATGACCCCAGACATTCTTTATTGGATCTCAATCGTCAACTTCCTGGACAACAACACACTGTTACGGGTCCATCCAACAAGATTACAGAAGCTACAATTAGTTTAATAGTATAATCCTTGTAGAACGATGTATTATCACTGAAACAGCCACTTTAGCCAATATTTATCTTTGACAAAGGTAGAAGTAGGCAGCGTAAGTCAGTCAATATTGACTTAGGATTTTCTCACAGAACGAGACTGTGGACAGTATTTCACACCATCTTGTTTGCTTCGTGAAATGGGCAGGAATAGCATAGAAGGCCAACACTAATCTTGTTGAAGACTTCAACAAAAGTAAAACATCCCTCATTCACCTGTCAAGACTCCGAAAATCTGAATCCTGATGTAGCTCATTACTGAACTCACAAATTGAGTATCATTATATCATTCATACTCAATAGATTAAAGTAAGCAGAAAGTTCTCACGTGAGTGCTTTATTTATGAGAGTAGCTGATATTAGAATGACGTCTCTTCGCGTTCTACGATGATTTTTTCATCTCATTTCTGATAGAGTCACGGATTTGTTTCCAAATTTTTTCCATTTTCAGATGAAGGAAGTGGTAATCTATTTGAAAATAGCACGAGATCTCGGACTAGCTATTTTCTCTTTATCTGTCAAGTTATGACTCAATCTTGTAATTTATTGAGTATATTGACGATTCAGATGATTGATTGCCAGTAAGTATTCTTAACTGGAGAATGAATCGAGAAATTGCAGGCTCGAAATGAGTGTGTAAGCAGAAAACTGATCATTGATTCCCAAAACAATCACATAAAGTGATCTCGCAGGTACATACACACAAATCTGTATTATGACTCTACTTTGACTCTCTGTATTCCTTTCTCGTTTTTTAGAGATGCTCTTCCATCACTCCAAGTTGCTGATATCCTTCTTTCATAGATCTCTGAAGGGTTGAATGTATTCCATTACACAAATTTTCTGTGTATCTCGTGATCTTGCTTCAGTGTGAGTGCGAAGAGAGCGGCAAACTTCAGAACCATATCAGACAGTTTCACCCTGTATGTATAGTACATGTAGTACATTGGTATTAATTTTTGAGACAACGAAATAGCAAGAATGTTCTCTATCTCTACGAAACTATCATCAGCGCTAAATAATTGTCCGCACTAAAGACAGCAAAGGCGCATTCGTGTCCCTCTGTTCTTACCTCAGCAAGGCTGGTGCTTCAACTCAAGTTATTACTTGAGATGTAACTTGTGGAAATATGACAGCCTAGGATGTTCCTCAGTTCAATTTTTTCCCCAAGTTACGCTTCACTGAAGCGAGAGCAGAGAAACACGCGGTGTATATAGCCACAAACTACGTGGTTTATAATAAATCTGATATATACGAGATTCAATGGTAACTCAAGCTACCCCAACGATGGAAACATGATTAGTTCACGCACGTTCTAACGAGATTCTATTATTAGACGAGGAAGTGATCCATTGACTCCAAATTTATCGATCTGCTAGAGCTTGCAGCAGTCTTCTCTACGAGCTTACAACTTTATGTATTTTGAGTTAAGAGAGAAATAATGAGAACGCCATCGACTAGTCACAATGTGAAATGAAATTTGATGTTATAAATGTGCACAAAATCATCATGCAAAATGAATTTTCAATCACTACGAGATCTCAATATTACCTCACTGAGCTAACTGGAACATTTGCCAAAGGGAGATTCTGCCATTGACACTCTAAAGCTCTAATTCTAAAATGTTAGTCCTGTAAACTTGCAGGGATTAACCTTGACCACATCATCCAATCATCACAATGGCTTGTACAATCATTCCCGCCAACAATCTCACGGTTGATTTTAGGATTATTTTTATTGAAGTCCCTACAGAAATCTAATTCTCCATTCTTGGTACATTCGATCGTTGTTACCAAATGTGAATCCGTCGTAGAGTAAGTCATAAACAAGATCATGAGATACTTAGAGTGGGATACTCACGGGAAGAATCAAGATTCTGTACTCTATGAGAATGATGGGATTTCGTAGAGAGTACGCACACATCCTTTGAGAGCAAACTATCTAACGATATGATTTCATCTTGAGTTCAAAGTATGGTTAAGGCCTCACTCAATTTTTGATTTCGGTTAACAGCTAAAGGAAACGATTTAAGCACCAATATCAGAGTCAAGCCAAACAAAATGCTCACTAGATCATAAGCTGGATTAGTGATTCCCTTGATCCATAAGTTTTAGGCTTTCTGAATCGAGTGAGTAGTGACTGGAAAGTTTGAGGGGCGCATATAAAAAAATCAGTGACTTCAATATGAAAGTTTGATCTTCTTCAATCTGTCACAGCGCTTGAAATCTTTACGTTGAAACTTTTGTTCATATTTTTTAGCTCCTTTAAAGGTGAGATTCGATCAAGTCGCAAAAAGAGGGGAAGTCCGAACTATATTGTGAATGAATCCGTTCCAACTGACGATGAGTTTGTTTGAAAAGGAGTATCTTAAAATCCACCTGTCATCGGGCAAACTCTAAATCCCACTAGATGCTCAGGGCTCTAGTTTTTATGAGGAGAAAAAGTCCACTCATTGAATTAGTCACCCAAATATTTTAAATCCTACACAGTCAATGGCAACGCAAGATCCTACCTCAAAGGAAGAATTTGACTTATTCTCCTTCAAATCAAAGAAGACCTTCCTGAAACAATGCTCGCGCGCGCGTGCAGTACCACGTCGGAGCGACGTCTGCTCGCGCGGAAGCATCGGCATCGTCTGTGCCCGAGCGAACCGGACCCGAGTTGTTTTATGGTATTCGAAACGTAAAAAAGGAAGCGCCGTTCTGGATTTGTGTCACTAGGTCACGATCACTCCTTCTCTCTCCAGCCTCCCGCTCACATACCGAATTCTCAGGTTTTCTCTTTCTACTCTCTTCCTCCGCTCGACGCCAACTCGAGAATCTCACTCACGCTTTCTTCTCTTCCTCAATGCAACGCGGGACTTGGAGTGGGATAATGTATCGACGGGAAGAAAGTGGCCTCGGGATAATCATACACTTTTGACTCCCCCCGCCCTGAAGGAAGAGAGTACTGATCAGAGGAGACATGAAAAATGAAACTGCATTCAACACTGACATGGCGTGAACTCGATAACCGGATTGTCAAATGATGATTCGGTGATTGTTTGCTGCATTCTGTCAGACTTTGATTGATGAAATACTGAAATGCAAGATGAAATATACAATACCCCAATCGAATCAGGATGCGAGGCGGTGCTGCTTTGGGACATCAATGATCGAGATACTTACAGTCGGATGATGTGCACGTTTTCAACCTTGAGTTGGGAATCCTCCAAATCAAAACAATACCAAAGCATCACGACAGATTGACAAATACTTGAAATTGCTGGTAATTTATGAAATCGTGAGCTTCAAACGATAGTTATCAGCACATGAAACTCTCGAAAAGCTGTGATGACAGTTTTCTCTGAGATAGAAGAATATACGTTCAAAAAATAGAACTATTTCGGCTCGGATAATCATGGTCTTTAAATATAATATTCTTTTCTGCGTCTATTCGTATAATCGATTCGAGAAATGTATCTTTCTGGACTCTCTCTCCCCTGGAGATTGAAATCTGAAGATTGTAAATTGCAAGATAACTTTGAAACCCTTATTCCCAATCTACATTCCTCATCGAATTTGCCAAGCTTCAAAATCACATACTATATTCTTAGATAGATTGATCAACTAAGTGAAATTGAATGGAACATGAACGTTCATAGCTTTGCTTTGTATGCAAATGTGTGATCTTTGTGAAATTAGTGACTTCATTGAAAAATTGAGCAGCAATGATAAAATTAACCAAGACTACAGAATCTTTCATTCGAATTTTGCTTCACTTCCCCGGGAGATTGGCAGGGAATCCTCTCTGCGGCAATCTTTCCTGACAAAAATTTTCACAGATATCTGGAAATCTTTCAGCATATTTTGTCGAAGCTGTGAATCCAAAAGGGACTTGCTGTTTCACACCCTCAAACACGATCTCAAGGCTACATTTATTAACAACTATCTTTTTACCACTTTCATGATGCGTGTGAAAATAAAATGAATAGAATTCTTGCATGCCTAGTTAGCTAGATGGAAAAGAGCTTCTTCAAAAATCTTAATTCTAACAGCAAAAACGCATGATGTCTCAGATGGAATGCATCTGAATCCACATAAAGTTCGCTATGCCGTTATATTATCCTGGCTTTTTGGAATATTATAGTAGAGATTGAAAATGTGTTATTTCCAAAATAGAGGATATTCCTGAAGTTCTCGCAGGCCATACTCTTGTCTTTGTGGTGACTAAATTCAAGAACAATGGTAGAAGGATTTGAACAGAGTGACAAAATTCACGAAATACATTCAGAATTAGTCCCTAATTATTATGGTAAGAAGACTCACTCATGTTGGCTGGGAATTCAGCGCTCAGTTACACTTACATCTCAATATTTCACGTTCATGCGAATAAGTGTAAACTCGCTCTCACGAGATTGAACATATCTCAAACTATACTCAATTTTATCGGTTAACTATGCTCCGGACGTAATTAATGAGACGAAAAATTTGCCATCCCCTTACACTGGAAAGGAGTTAAAAAAACTTGCAATTCAAGAATCATATCCCACGCAAAATTATGTACGCTTTATTTTGGATTAATAGTGGTTGGGGTAAAAAAGATGTTCAGACTGTCTCCATATCGTACTTGAATGAATTCAAATCGTTATTCTCAGAAAATGAAAAAAAGAGAAGTTCTCGTGGATTTTCTGAAAAACTCTTCGTCAGAACGAGATGACGAACATCGTTTCATCTTTATATTATAAATATAGATCAATTTCTCTCTCCATTCTCATTTTTGCGTAACGTCGACTAATGATCCTCCAACCTCTGACATCAAGACAATGCTCAAACTCAACGATATCAGTGATTTGTTATTGTCTCAAAAATTGATTTGTACTATATGAAGGAGACAGGTGAACTGCGGTAAGTTCTTTTGCTATAAAAATGCCTATCTGCATCAATCCACTTGGCACACTTTCATCCACTAGCCAACCTGTTTTTCTACTCTGCCCACTGGTCCAGTGAGCTAATCCATTCAGGTAGAGAAGTCCACGATCATCTCATACCCGCTATGTCCGTAATCGGACGATCTTGTCTCGTTTTATATTGAATTTCAAGAGTTTCCTCGGTGTATACCGGAATACTTAAGGATTCTCGGAATGTTTTCTGGTTGACCCCAATGATGTTAATGCATTCTCACGTTAGGTTCGTCTTCGTCAGAACCGAGACGACAGCGTCTTCAAAACGCACTCTAAGACTCCACGTCTCACATTCATCGAATTCATCTGGAATTAGAATCTTTTCGAATGATATGTGACCTGAGAAAAAAGTTGTCTTATCCTACATCATTTTGAGAAATATTCTGAATATAGGTAATGTAACTCTTCCAAAATTTCCATTATTGTTCAATCTGATTGACGTCTATTTGATGGTCCTCTGTGAAGATCCAGATTTTCAAGAGAATTGTGGGACACTATTGTATTTTGTATTGTACTCACCAACATTTTCGACTTCTCAAGTTTTCCCACGAATTCTCAAGATACGGATCTGCAGAGTAGCACCGATTTTACGAATCTTATAGAATCGGCGTTGGTTCAATAATCATGACTCAGGAATTCAGGAAGGACTTTGAACATTCGATGATCCTCGTACCTTTACGTCCTCTGCAACGCAAGAGCTACAATCCTACACCTTAGCAACTGACAAGGAGAGGACCCGACTTCCGGAAGCCCAATCTTGCTGGAAATATTTTTACACGTTCTTTGAACCAACAAAGTTACCCGTATTTTTTTGTTTCGTTCAATAACCTCCTTTCCAAAGATACAGAAAGGAACATTAACATCGCTTATATAGGCTTATGTTGAAAAGTCTTATATATATAGGTATACTTGCAATGCTCAAGTTTTTGTCTGTATCTTTGAAGGGGAGGCCCATTGGACTAAACAAAAAAATACGGGTATCTTTTTTTGGTTCAAAGAATGTGGAAAAAATTACCCAGCAAGATTGGGCCCTCGGAGGTCAGGTCCTCTCCTTGTGAGTAGATGATGCAAATATTACGTAGAACCCGGAGAGGAATTGTATGTCTTTGAAGGAACAATGTGATCAAAATAGAATGTATTGATACGTTGCACTTCTCTCCGTAGAAACAACAAGGTTGGTAGCTACAAAAACGTGCACTTCTCCGAAATCCCAAGACTCTGTAGTTATCGTCAATAGTATTGGATTTTGCCTCAGAATTGATAGAGAAGCATTTTGGGCCCATCTCGGAATGAATATACATATTTTTTTTGTTGTCAGAACCATGAAGATATTAAGATTGCACTAAGCATAGAGATTGCAGTCACCAACTCTTCCGCTTCTGAGAGTAGACCTGTCCATCGGCATAAAGATCTACAA
>JAPYYZ010003125.1:0-11991 GCA_030522705.1 Eretmocerus eremicus | reverse complement strand
CGTTTGAAAGATCACAAAAAAAGCTGTTTTTATATATGGTGTCAAAAAAATTCTTAAGCGATTTGTTCTTGATCATAATTTGCATTGAAAATTGGATTTTTTTCATCTCGCTGAATCAACCGTAATTTTTACGGAGGTTGACCTAACTTGAAAATTTAAACTACACCATAAAGTCTTTTTCAAGACCTTAATGTTACGGTCTTGAAAAAATTTTTCACCACCTCTTTGAGCCGAGTTATCAGCTAGAGACGATGGAGGAATTAATGAGCGTGACCTCATTGAAGTACACGGTTACACACCCTTTCCGTCCCATTTGCACTATTTTTTCGATGAACATACCTGATATAGACTACAACTATTTTGGTAGGTATTTTTCATCGAAAATATGACTAAATAGAGAGAGAGGGCGTGTTTTTATAGATCGCGATGAGGTAAACTCACAAATTAATAACGAATCCTCCGTCTTCCCTAGTTCATAATTCGGCTCATAAAATTGTAAATAATTTGTGCAAGGCCGTAACATGAAGAAACTAGAAGGAGCCACACGATGCCGTTAGAATTTTTGAACTAGGACAACTTCCGTAGAAGTTACGGTTGATTGAACAAGAGCAAAAAGAAATCGAATTTTCAATGCAAATTACGATCAAGAAAAAATTGCGTAAAATTTTTTTTGACCCAAGGGTTTCGGAGGCATCACCATTTTTATCTACCTATCTATGCTCCATTATTTTTGCGGGGTACTGTAGATAGACCGTTTGCACCGAGGCAAGCATGGTTCTTATGATAAACAACAACGGAAGTTGGATGGCGAACTGTCATCACCAATTCATGGTCCAAATTAAAACTTTGTTCGCATATTCAACATTTGATTTTGGGCTACTGAGCTTGATAGTGGAGTGCTTTGCATAACAATTTTTAACGAAAATACTTGCTCGTCTCTCTTGATTTGTAAGAAATCTTTGTAAATTCCATAAGATTATCAAAAATATCCCGAATTGAACATTAGAATATTTTAGTAGTCTCGATTCATCAAGTTACTCCATATATGAAAATCGCAGGAGTCATCTCAGAATTTCCTCAGGAATCCCGAGAATTTTTCTTTCAACTCCACTGAGTGATGATGGATACTATACCTTGATGTATCTTATTGCATTTCCTATGAAGAATTCCTTGAAGTGAACAAAGAGAATCCAAACAGTGTGCAAGAGAATATGATATAAAAGGAAGAAGCTTAGTTCAACTTCTGCTCCAACCTCATTGACTCCTTGAACTTTCAAAACAATAATATCTTGAGAGTTTGGAACTTTTCTCATAACTAGCCGACCGTATGTTGCGGATGAAGATAGTGTCTAAGGAATATTCAATAGGTATTGAAATATGCAGTCAAAAAAATTGAATTCACGATAAAGTGATGATGCACGTTTACTCCTATCTAAATAGAGTTCTTCAAACTAATAGAGTTCTTCAAATTTGGGATCTGTTCACACATAGGGAGTGACGAGACTTGCATTGGCTCTGGTGCTGATATCTCTTTTATTACTGTTCCTTAAAAATGGAGTAACCGTGAATAATGATTCAGTTACGTCATACACTGCACTATCACTTTGCCATGAATTTCTTCTACAGTAGCTCATCGTATTTAAAATCTGAAACTTTTGCTATTGGGAGGTAAACTCCGTGTTAAATTAGATGGCAGCAGAGAGCCAACATGGCCGCATTTCAAAAGTACACATGTTAATCAAATGGGCCAATATGGCCGCCGCCAAAACGAGTTTTGTTCCCCATAGCATATTTCCAGCCATTTTGCGTACATTCACTTCAGTCACTAGAACAATTCATTGTGCGAGCGAAACGCGAGTGAATAAGTTCACAGTGCCCGAGATGGCCGTGCAAGCAAAGAGTGTATTCCACTTTGAGACTACTTCAGTCACATTTTAATGCAGCAGTTTTCGGTTGGAATGGTGGAAAAGGTCTATATGCACTGAACAAAGCTTGGTGAATTTATAATTATGTCTAAAACAGCGAAACTCGAGTCTCCCACCTAATGTTTCAAGCTGAACTGCATGACGGAGAAATCAGGCTAAACGATTCACGATGAAAATTCACGAAGTGATTATCCATTCAAGGGATCAAAAAGTCTCCACGAAAGAGCAGCGCGAGTTGCTGTGCAGAAAAGCACTTGGATATGAATTAAGCTGAATCAGCTTGTAACCCAAAGCGATGCCTAACTATCGAGTCACGAGAATTGCCAAACAAGAGAGCGAATATTTCATTATAGTGATCAAATCGTGACCGCAAACGTAACTCCCAGAGTCTGTCTAACGCTTTCCACAAGCCGTGCCTACATTTTGCAACGTCATTAACGAATCCAAATACGTGGCAGCCGCTGCACGCCCAGCCGACCCTTTCAATTGACCTCTGCAAGTCGACTCTGCTAGTCATAATTTTCCTACTTCGAAACCAGCGATCGGAGCTCATGCGGGCCTGCGGTACATCGCGCGCATTGTAGCTTCAAGTTGAAACAGCGCGTGCACTTCCTCTGTAAGTGGAATCCAGTTGAGTAGCACTTCCGCCGCGTATAGGGCATAGGCACCGATTACCTCTCCCGTATTCCTCTGCTTCTCACTCCCTCGCCTCCTCCTCTCCACAACTGTCTGTTTTCCCTCCTCAGCGTAGGAGTGAGTACACATTGTACTCACTCGCGCGTAATTTCGTACACGTGCAGCCGCTCGTTCAGCCCTACGGGTGCCTTGCAGATTTTCCCAAAGCTCCGAGGAGAGCTTAACTTGTCGATCAAGTTGAAAGATGAAGCCGAAACCTTCGTCTGCCCAGAAGTCTGCGAACAATCGATGATGAATATTTCATGCATTTTTCAATAAATCACAGTTCTAGTTGACAGTTTCTCTTGGAAAATTCATTGTAACACAAATATTGATTGAGATTTCTCTGATTTTAAAAGTCATGGACACCTTCGATTTCCACTCGTTCTTCACTATTCTTTCTTTAAAATTGAGGGATATCTATGGCGTGATGTGCAGCCTAAAAGAAGAACCAAAAATTGTGTCCAATCCACCACACTCCCATTCTGTTTACGCAATTGAACTGTCAGAATTGATCACACACGCCATCACAGCTAATCTAGTACCTTTACGAAGTATCAAATTGAAACATGTGATCAAAACCGTGATCTAGCTTCTCCTTTGACACATTAACAAGTTTGTATGGGGTGAGCGTCTGCGACGTGGAATTGAAATCTCAGCAATGCATTTCATGCTATAGTCTTGATGTATATAACAGATCATGTTGTGGGAAAATAAGAGTATTTTATAATCCATTGTAAGATTGATTCTGCTCTAAAATCCGAAGCATTTTTCATTTGATAAGAATTTTCTCCTTTCGGTAGCAAAAGTATATTTTTAGACCATGAGATAAAATTCCATATCAAATTGCCACGGCATACAGATTTGAAGAGGAAAAACTCGCTTCGAATATTCAAATTTTGTATGGAACTGCATTCAATGCTGATTCAAGATCTTTGAACCCATACTCCTACTGAATATACGGAACTACACCCATTGGATAAACATGCCACTCACTTTTCTTGAGAGCAGCTATCATCAGTAAAATGTATATCAATTAGAATCAGCCATAACGCATTGATTCATCAGTCAGAACCCTTCTCAGAGATCGTAGAAAAAATCATGAATTCGTTCAAAAGAAATTAGCGTCTAGAAATGTCCAGATACTTCTCATCAAGGTCAAATGATAAGCAAATCTCACAAAAGTAATTCAATCTCTCGGAAAATCATTCGATCGGTGGCATCCGTAACTCAATTCCCGTGATTTATTTTCAACTTCCGATGCTTTAAGGGTTTGATCTCGAACTGATCACAACCTCTTTATAGTCCTAAATGTGGTCGAATCTCTCTGACCAACGTCCAATGCATGATAACTTGAGTGATCAAAAACAGAGTGGAGAGTAGTGAGACTTGGAAAAATGTCCATCCGAATAGGATACCCCTTACGAAACTCGTCGAATCAACATCCCCAGATAATTCTGTCTACATGGGTTGAACAAAACCAAGAGTCTTCTGCAGTCTCTACGCTTGAACTCATGAATTATGCCATGCATTTATATCAGAAAAAAGGCAGAGTTATTCGTTTCACTTAAAAATAGCCTCGCATATCCTCACCCTTGCAATGCGGCGACTCAATTCCTGGAAAGTAACTCTACAGAGTAGATTTCAAAACTTTACTGAGCGATTAAAATCAAAATATAGAAAAACTGAAACTGTTCTTTCCTTTCCTCACGCCAATTGACAAGAATTATTTCAGCTTTTGGTCCTCTTATGATCATGGCCAATATTTGAAATTTCTGTGTAATTGAAATCTCGTCCTGCATATGCGTCAAGAGTTTATCCCTCCAATTGATTGTAAATAGGTTGCTTGGAATTTTTGACATGGTATTAGAGGGAGTAAGCAATAGTTGAATAGGATCTCCTTTTTTTCCAGTGATACACAAATGAAGGATATAAAAAGATGATCTAGTTACCATAAAAGTATTGAAGAAAGTAAAGAGGAAGATTAACTTAGGAAAAGTATGTATCCCATAAAATGACTGTTTCAAATATTATGTTTAAATAGTTCAACACAACTAAAGTGAGACTGCTTTTTTGTTACAACGTTACAAGTCAATCCAAGATGAATGTGATGAAATGAACGTACGCTTTAATACAAAAGAGCGCGCCAATAGTACCTGTATCGATAAATCAATATAGTGTTAATAAAAGTGCATAATAGCCAGTCTATTCCAAGTGACCATCGGAATATTGAAAGATTCCTCTGAAAGGGAGAAAAAAACTGTGATACAACGTAACGTAAGAATCCATCGGGGTTTCAATAGCAAACATGCACGTGGTGGAAGTATTGAGTGACCATTTAGGGCAGCGAAGTGCTGCAGACGAATCAAGCGTGAAAGAGAGCTGTGATCAAAACTGAGTGCTCAAATTAATCGAGAAGAGATGTCGACGGAGGGAACGCAGCAGCTCCAGCAGTCTCGCTGCAAAACTCCCCCGGCGCAAAATGCGGACGAAGAGACAAGGTCGCAGCGGCATCACCAGCATCACAGTAGCACTCGCAGAATGTCACACTTCAAAGAGTACAAGTTTTTCCGGAGTTTTAGTGCCAAAGTTGAGAACTGGCCCATGCGAAAAGCGGAGGCACTTTGGCGACGCATGCGCGAGAAAAAAATTGCAGGTGAGTTGCGTTGCATGCTCAACGTCTCGAAACATCGGTTAGAGCGATAAAATTCCTCAAACATATTTGCACATATAGGTCAACAATTCTCCGGGATTTTTAACCGTACAATCACTTGGTTTAGTGGAATAAACTCGAGAGCTCTTGCTCTACAAATTGACGTATTTTATGAAATTTTCTCGTTATCTTATTTATCATTGATATTTATTATATCATATAATCTTATTTATTATATCTTAAGATTTCCGTACTCTCTTATCAGTGTGTCATACGGAAATTTCCAGCTATGTACCGATGTCTTTTTCAATTTTTTTGACTGACATTTCCGTTTTTCGCGAACAGATGCTCATAAACATTTTCAAGAAACCATATGATTCGAAGTTTTTCTCTATAACATTTTGCCGGAGAAACGAGATGTCTAAAGGTAATAGTGAAGTTTGCCAAAAATTCGCATATCGGTCAAATTCATTGCTCACTATCGCAGTGTTGAGTCTAATTTGAACAAACTGGGCTCAAGTTATTCCAGATTTATAAAAAAGAGATTTCTTGAGGGTTTCCGAGAGGGTATACCCGATTTTCCCCCATTATCTCTTCACGAAGAGTTGCATCGCAATAACAGTAAAAAATAAAACAGAAAAAAGTATTTTCATCGTCGTAAGGAGCGGGTTTTGAGTATTTTTGACAGTCCAAAACGCTTATTTCATCATGTATGGACGTAGTGATGACAATTTGAGTGCGCAGCAAGGTCTTACTATGCGCAGATATCGGATAAAGGCCATATACATATAGGGGGCAAGTTCGGTTCAGCCCCCTCCTTTGGTCAACTTGTTTCCGTATTTTGCTCATGAAAATGGCCGAGATTTGAATTTGGAAATTCTAAAAAAGGGGTTTTGAGGCCTTGGTTAGAGGAATCAAACGCACCCAGAAACGTTAAGATTGGCGGGGCCAAAGATTTTTGGCAGCCTTTTGAATGAAAAAGATTCCTTACGTGCGGCGAGAGGTGCGCAGTTACTATAAATGCTAAAAACCACATATCGAGCCAGAGAACGCGAAAATCGATTTGGATCGGTTCAAACCACTTATTTCTTCTTTTTCTAGCATAACAAACATAAAAAAATCCGCGCCAAGGCCAATGGACTCGCATTCTTGAGATTCGCATATGGGGGCAAGTTGGGTACAATTACCTTACTAACTCTACCGTAGGTCAATCGTGTTGTCATAAAATAAGGAGATTTTCTTGATGAAAAATTCTCAATTCGTACAAAACTGTAGCCAGAGATTTGTTGATGAAAGAGGTTTGTTCATGCTTAGAAAAATTGGATGGATTTTGGTCTGTTATTTGTAACCTTTCATTCGTATCTCCCTTCATAAAGAAAATTCCAATATTCCGTGCTAATCGTTTTTGAAAGTGATTCGAGTTTCAACTAGGGATCGCCCGAATGTAATTAAAGTCTTGTTATTTCCATGTTACTGAACAATTCCAATTAGACTTTGATACATGATGCTCCACATCTGTCTAACGATGGACGTTCAAACAACACGAAGAACATAACGAATCTCGAGGAGCTTTCATGCATTTTTTCTCCAATCGAAAGTGAAGTTTTGGTCAAGGTCACATTCGATGTGTAAGTAGAAAACCAATCATTTCTTGTAAAGCCAGTTTACGACGCAAATTCGAATGGGTGACTCTGAAAAATATTGATCCATCCCACCTTGCTATGCAAGAATCTGAAATTATCCCATGATGTGAGTGGTTCTTCAGAGCGGAAGAAATGGGCTTGATTTGTTTTATTGATTCATTCAGAAAAGTGCAATCCATGAGCCAACTAACAATCGATGAGTCCATACTACGTGGAATTTTTCGAAAAAATCAAATGATCCGGTTATAGCTCGGAGGGCGATCCAAAAATACCATCGCAGTAGTTTTCTCACGAGTTTTCTCAGCAAATATACTCATCGAGAGATTGTTATGTTGGAATCAATAACTGATCTCGAGCCAACTTGTTGAAATAAGCAAAGAAACATTGTAAAGTAGAATCTCAGAATCAAGCATTTATAGAGAGGAAACATAAAGCAGCATATATCAAATCTCATACTCTCCATACTATACAGAGAGTAACTATAAATTTGAGAAATTGATACAATTGCCTCACTGTTGATAAAACAGTAGTTAGCAATAGTACGACTGTTCCATTGTAAGAATTTACTCCAATGTTCGTTGCGGCAGTTTGATTTGATGTAGAAGACTAGAGATTGGATACCCAGTATCCGCGAATTTATTCTCAAAGTCTTGACATTAAAGTTCAAGTTTCATATTTCAGAACAATCTTACCTTGGATGTCAAGTGCAACCATTCAAATTTTTACTAAACCGGCTTGCGTTTTAAATGTTTATGGCACATGTTCTTCTCAAGTCCCAAAACGTCTTTTTCGATATACCGTGCGTAAGATTTGATCTCCCGTAGCCCTCATCCCCCTCCTTCCGTGCATCAAACGATCATAAAATAATGGTGGACACGATATTGCGGAAAACGTATTTTTTCATTGGTGAAATTTTGTTCTAATCCAAATGTATTGACGTATCTGGAGATACAAAAATTGATGGAATTGGTCCAATTGTACCGAACTTGCAGAAGGTGTATTAAAAATAAAGAAACAACTTTTTGAAACATCTTGAGCTTTTCTGACTGTAAAACAGAATATTGTCATACCTTTTCAAGATTTTTCCGCAAAATACTCGATCGAAACGCAAAAAACGATGCAAAAAATATCGATACAGAAACCTGGGATATGAACTCCTCAAAAAATGCGTATTATGGAAATTCAGTATTATATTGAGCGAGATAGTCATCGTGTGAGAAACTTTTGATACTTCTCATTTTGCTCTCATGAAATCCTGAAAAATCTTCGAAATCGCCTCAAATTGTCTGCAGATATCTCGCAAATTATACGAGTACCCCGTTGAGCTCCAAACTCGGGAATCACTTTTGAAAATCTCGAGAACTATGCCGCGTATGCAGGATGATGATTGTTCTCATCTCCCGGAGTTGAATGCGAAAATGCTTTTGAAGCTCAGCTTACGCACAGGTTCTTTAAAACAATTCTTTTGTAATCTCTGACTCATCGCTCCGTTGACTTCGTAGATTTCTGTCCATCAGGAAAGTTCAAGTCTTCAGCATAATTGACTCGTGCGTGGCTGTGTCAGGAAGCACTCTGTGCCTCGGCAAAACGTGATCTCAGGGAGCCACGGTACACGTTGCGGATAGCAGAAGGTAGCTCAATCCATGGCGCAAGCATGCACAGCACAGCACCTTTGAGAGCTTTTTCTTGCATTAGCCATGTAAACATCCACGTGTCTGTGTCTCTCGAGAGCCGATCGTGTCTCGGATCTTTGACGCTGTATGCGCGCTTGCTCGTCACGCTCAGCGCGAAAAATTTTCCCTCGGCACAAAGGCTTGAGTCTTTCTCGCTTGCCTTTTACGGCTTGCAGTGCGTTTTCTACTTTTCGGAATGCACCTCTTGTGCCACGAATAGTTTGTCAAATATACTGCTTTGCTATGCTATACCATAACGATGTAGTCGCGCTTCTGCAAGATAAACGTGTGTACGTGCACAACTAATGTGTGACCGCAGCTGGACCATGATAAACTCGCGGGGACCTTTTCTCGAAGATATTGCCATCTTTCGTTGGCATTCACCAAGCAATCGTGACTCAGAGGCGAGGGAAAGCGCAACTCGTTGTATTTTATTGCTGTATGATTCCAGATTGTACTGTCGCGGCATAATAGATAATTGAAATCTAAACTGCTTGCACCCGAGCTGAATTTCGAATCAGCGAAATTGTGCATTGCAGAAAAGTATACACAACATTCTTCGCTTATGAGTTGGAATACGATTGAATAGGAGGAAAAATCTCATTTTTTAGAAAGAGAACTCTTCAATGCGGGCTGTTTCATATTGATGAGATCCTGCAGTCCTTTTGGTGACGCTGTAGATTATCAAAATGAATGAATGAATGGATGGATTTCTGTCTAAGAGCTCTTAGATCACTCATGATGTGAATTTGTTAAAATATTAGCCTTTCAAGGATATTTCCCATTCAAAACTATTAGTACCCTTGAGAGTTTTCATCTTTCATTTTATAGGGTCGAATGATCCACCATGATTGATATCATTACATGCGCGATTGGTTTAGTAAAGTCAAAAATGGAGCAAAAGCTGTTATCATTTTTTGGATCACTTTCGTATAACAAAGTTCTTCGATCAAATTGTTCGTCTCAGTACGTTTCAAAATGGATTCGAGTATGAGACGTGACGTTCAAAGCCAGATAGGCTACAACGTTTCGTATGACATCAATGAAATTAATCCATCAGAGGCAAAAGTTTACCAGGGAGGATGGATGGATTATAGATGATGTTCGCTCTGAAACTAGCACTATCTATTCTCAGAGAGAGAATAGAAAATGATACCTGTGATCAATGTTCACCTTCGACCAATAATCAATAATGTACGTTGTGATTTCTCTTAACTGAAGGTTACCAATTTTTTGAATTCCGCAGTGTTAATCTTTCGAGTGATGTACATTTTTCATGAAAATTTCATCAAATGAATAAGTTGTTCAAAAAAAGTTCACATTATGGTTTTCTCAAAGCCTTGTACTCGTGTCAACAATTTTTTTTCGAAATTTTGCTCTCTCAACTCATTTTGCGTCCTTTACACGCCATGAAACTTCTTATGAAAGTTCTATGAAAGTTTTTGTCCTCCTTGCGAAAATACATCGATCATAAGTCGCAAACTCCATCCAATTTCTTGCATCGCATCATGAGATGTCACTCTTCTTGCCCCTCTTTCCTCTATCTTGGCCCTCAGAATTAATTTTCTTTCTTTCCAATATGGTCTTATACATATAATACATTACAACGATCTCAAAGAGTTCAAATATCCTCCAAAAACCTCTGCATGAGTGGTTTGGTAGTTGATATTACTCATCGCCACAAAAATTTCTTAATTCAGTTGAAATGGATTCAAAGATTGATTTCGCCGTGTTCTGAAAGGGATGCCGGATATCAATATTCTATCAAGATCTTTTAATGAATTTTAGATGAGATATCCGTGGTGTCTCGAAAATTCATGGAGAGATTGGCAAGTCAACAACGTCCGTGAGGCCGATACTCAGACATCTTTTAAATTCAAATTCAATATCAATTTTGAAGTCAAATTCGATATCAGATAATGTTACTTTGAAGTGAATATGATGCTGGGCCATAGACTAGAGGTGAGTCGCTTCTAATTACCTCTGGTTGGGTGGTTCTCGAGGGATTCAAACTCAATAGGTATTGAGTTCCATCAACATTCCGATAAAAACTGAATGTCGATTATGTGAATCTCGTTCTTCTAATGCTTGCGCAATCTGTTATGAGTCCTCGATAAGTTGCGATGCGCTTTTTAGATTCACACTTGAAAGAATTCCTCGTTTGATTGAAAAAGAAGAAAGAAAAAAATTTGTTCATTGTTCATCTGCCCGAGTGAGAAAAAATGCAAGTTACGATTGACAAGATGGTCTCCAAACAAAGAGACCAATATATCATGATATTTGATATAAAGACATACCCGATTAGGAAGATGGTAGACGCAGACGAATCTCGAAATTTACAGTTGAAAGTCTTGCGAACTGTTACCTCCGTCAGATAGCTGCGTCCATTTGATTTGAGCTGCTCTGGGTTTGATGCAGCTTGTTTGATTTGCCCTTGCACTTTGCACTCCCAGCCAGCATGTCCATGAACAGTCTCGATGTAACGAGCTTTCGAGCTTATTGTTCTCTATTACACAATAATGCTATTTTCTCTTCTTAGTAGGTTAGCTACGATCTCACGCATTATCAAATGATAATAATATAATGCCAAAGCTCAGGTGGGAACAGGAGTATTACCTTTATAATGTTGATATACTCCTTTTTTGTCGTTTTCTTTGCTCAGCTGTGAAGAAAATCCACTAATCTATTCGATCCAGTGATGATATCATTGATTTCTATATTCGAACATGAATTACGGCCACATCCTAGCTGTAAGCGATCTGTACGTCCATGCTGTCTTACAGTGCCGATATACGTGTTTGCTTACTTCTGAGTAGTATGTTATTCATGCGGTATTAGAACGCAAAGATCTTGGCGGAGAATGTCTGTTTTGCAAGCCATTCATACAAGTTTACCTGGAGTAGAGAACATTGCATGACTCATCGATTGATCGTGGCACTTTTTCAAGATCGAGAATTCAGATTCTCCCATGAAAGAGTATATGCAAGCTCTCATAATCGTATCGAAGTGGGGATCAGCATCTGCTAGTCTAATGCAGAAAAAGATCATGACTATAATAATACATTCATCACCGCTGCAAAGCGATGAATGCTATCGCTGGGTGCCGGGTAAATGCACGAACCCATAATCAGTCCCACGAACCTTGGTACGCTACGAAACAGCGTACTCGCTCGTTATAACATTTCTCAAATCCTGACTATAACTCAATTGGCTCCGATTGTGCTCATAGATGGCGGAGTTTTGAGAATCATGAATACGTCAGGTAAAATTGTTGATTCGAAATCGCAAGATAGTATGTTGAGGAAATCTCCGAAAGATAGTATGTTGAGAAAAAACTAAATGATCGCAAATATCAAGAACTTGTTGATATAATAACGTCCGAATCTTTAGTTTCCGCAGATCGAGACCCAAAATGATATTAA
>JAPYYZ010003124.1:0-12602 GCA_030522705.1 Eretmocerus eremicus | reverse complement strand
CGGGAGTTGGAGATACAACTGTATGCATCGCACCCGTAGTTACCATCATATTGAAGAGGTCGTCCGAGATACAACGATATGAATAGGAGGCGTCGATATACTCTACAAGATACCAGAGCGACGAGCGATGTTTCCGGCCCAAAACCCATTGATTTTGGAAGTCCTTAATGAACAGTCTAGCTCGTATCCAGCGTAGCTATGTACATCGTTCAGGCGCCTGTGCACGGTATACATAGGTTTACCAATTATATGCTAAACTGCTCATCAAAAACTCCGAAATCAATGGGTTTTGGGCCAAAGATATCGCTCCGTTCTCTAGTGTCTTATAGAGGATATCTTCATGAATAAATATGAATAGTGGCAACATTGATTCTCCACTTTGGTATTGCTTTTATCCAACGCTCTAAGTGGCACAATTCGCGTCTTTCAATCTTTCACAGGCTCATAACTCGAGAACAATGCGCTCTAGCGGAAAATAGCAAGAGACCTTTTTTGCTTAAAATTGATCAAACTACCTGAGAAAGATATTTTTGACCCTATATTCTTCAATTTTTCATATTGTTTGAACAAAGACGATCCAAACAAATTGTCACACGATTTACGCCCGGTAACATAGATTCCTGTGATCAGGAGGGTCTTCCGAAGATGATCCCGCGAAAAAATTACATCTGAATATCCTTCCATACAATGGTCGCAACACTGCCTCCACTGCACGAGGCGCACCTGCAATGTAAACAAACATCGCACGGAACGGAGAGCGGGAGATCCCATATATAGCCGTGCAGCGAGAGAGCGAGAGCGATATAGATCGTCGTTGGCCGAAGGCCTTCTCTTGCCTACGATGGTTCCACTCACCACATCATTCCACTGAAGAGTGGATTCGATCAACGACGATTTCTGCATTAAGCATTTTTCTGCATCCCCGCACGCAAATGATGCGGAGATGCGGGACTAGTCTCAAGCTGATCGAATAAGGCTCGCAATGGGTGATCGGTGATGTGCGGAGGCCCTCGGTGATCGACGCTCCATAGCGCTCTCGTTCTCTTGCTGCATCTCGCGTGAAAAAAATTGTAACTTCTTCAATATCTTCTCAAGTTGCATCTCAGAGCGGAAACAATGCGAGAGCGCTACCTGAAAAGAAAAGTTTCTACCCGATATTGACCGATTTTCTACATTGTTTCAACAAATTCGATTTGAACAAATTATCACACGATCTGCGCCCCGCAACATGGATTGCCATGATCAGGACGGTCTCCCGAAGGGGAGCTCGCGAAAGAATTGCATCTGAATATTTCCCCATACAAAGGCGGCAACTCCGCCTTGACTCCTCCGCCTCGTTCTCCGCTAGCCCCAATTACTCGCGGCGACCCTCACGAGCTCACGATTCCTCACACTAGTTAAAAGAGCATGGCCAGAACATGCGATAAAGTCTCGTGTGGAATCGTTTCGACGAGTCGCGATTAGAAAGGAGCGGAGCGGAGCGCGGCGGTATAGCGCGCAGCCGCACGAGCGTGAGAGCCGCCGAGAGGCCCCATGCATGAGCTCTCGCCCGCGAGCACCGGAAGAGCAGAGCGCGCCAGGCCGCGCGGGCCGACGAGAGCAGCGAGCGTGTGCGGTATTTCTGTGTCCAATGAAGTAACGGACCAAACAACACCGCTGCGGGTATCGATATGGGTGACGACCAAGCTGCGGGAAAGCACGGTATTCAAGCGAGTCATTGGACCTGTGATCCATATGGATTAGTTTTCTTTCTCGCATTCTGAGAAAGGGAGAAGTGAAAGGAACGGCGGATTGGAAGTAAGTGACTTGATTGAACTTAGAACAGAGTTTGTGATTTGAAGAACATGGCAAGGAGAAGATGATGATCATTTCGTAACCTCTTGGAATCACGCCCACCTTGACAAGGATGTGGGCTTGGTAAGGAAGAAATCAAAGTGGTTCTCTTCTCATCCATCTACACTATGATGACTTGGAAAGGAGTTTGTGATTCACGGAACGTCACTGAGGGAGAATAATGACGGTTTTGAATGTCGTCGGTCTCGTGACGACTCGAAACCACCCCCTTGTAAGTTCCTGACATTTCTTTGATTCGAGAAAAATCATGATGGTGCTCCTTATTCATTCGCACTATAATCTCTTGGGGAAAAGTTTGTGATTCAAGAAACGTCGCTGCGAGGAAGTAATGACGGTTTCATATGCCATCGGTCTCGTGACGTCTCGAAACTACCCCCATGTTAGTTTCGGATATTTTTTTGGTTCGGAGAAAATCATGGTGGTGATCCTTATCCATCCACACTATAATCGCTTGGAAGGAAGTTTGTAATTCAAGCAACGTCACTGGGGAAAGAAAATGACGGTGTCGAATGTCATCGTTCTCGGGACGTCTCGGAACCACCCTCACGCGAGTTCCGGATATTTCTTTGATTCGAGAGAAATCATGGTGGTGCTCCTCATCCATCCACACAATGATCACTTGGAAAGAAATTTGACATTCAAGCAACGTCGCTGGGGAAAATGATGACGGTTTTGTATGTCATCGTGCTCGTGACGGCTCGGAACCGACCCCACGCGAGTTCCGGATATTCTTTTGGTTCGGAAAAAATCATGGTGGTGCTCCTTATCCATCCGCACTATGATCTCTTGGGAGGAAGTTTGTGATTCAAGAAACGTCGGTGGGCAAAGATAGTGACGGTTCCATATGCCCTCGGTCTCGTGACGTCTTGAAACTACCCCCATGTTAATTCCGGATATTTTTTTGGTTCGAAGGAAATCATGGTGGTGCTCCTCATCTATCCACGCTATAATCGCTTGGAAGAGAGTTTGTGATTCAAGAAACGTCACTGGGAGGAGAAAGGACGGTTTTGAATGTCGTCGTTCTCATGACATCTCGAAACCAGCCCCACGTGAGTTCCGAATATTTTTTTAGTTCGAAAAAAATCATGATGGTGCTCCTCATCCATCCACACTATGATCACTTCGGGAAAAGTTTGACATCCAAGAAACGTCGCTGGGAAGAATGACGACGGTTCCGTATGTCATCGTGCTAGCGACGTCTCGAAACCACCCCCACGCGCGTTCCAAATATTCTTTTGATTCGGAAAAGACCATGGTGGTGCTTCTCATCCATCTACGCTATAATCACTTGGAAAAAAGTTTGTGATTCGAGGAACGTCATCAAGAAAGGGGATAGACCGTTTTGTGGCGTCTTGGCACAACCTCCAACCTTTTCCTGGATGTTTTTCCAGGTCGGGGGGAATCATGAAGGTCCTTTCCATCCATCCACGCCATCATGACTTGGGGAGAAGTTTGGAATCCACAAAATGTCGCCGGGAGAGAATGATGACCGGTTTGTGACGTCTTGAAACGACCCCCAACCTTTTTCCGGATGTTTTTCCGGCTCGAAAAGGATCATGCTGGTGCTTCTCGTACATCCTCGACATAATCACTTGGAAGAAAGTTTGTGGTCCAAAAAACGTCGCCGGGTGAAAATAATGACCGGTTTTTGACATCCTGGAGCCACCCCCCTCCTCCTTCCGGATGTTTTTTCGGCTCGAATAGGATAACGATGGTCCTTTACATCCATCCACACTATAATCACTTCGAAAAAAGTTTGTGATTCCCAAAACGTCGCCGGGAGGAGATGATGACTGGTTTGTGACGTCTTAAAACCACCCCCACCCTTTTTGCGGATGTTTCGCCAGCTCAAAAAGAATTACGATCGGCCTTCCCATCCATCCTCTTTGAAATCACTCAAGGAAAAGTTTGTGATTCACCGAACGACACCGGAAGAAAATGAAGACCGATTTGTGACGTCTTGAAACCACCCCCACCCTTTTTCCGGATGTTTTCTCAGTTCGACAGAAATCATGCTGGTGCTTCCCATCCATCCACACAATAATCACTTGGGAGGAAGTCTGTGATCCGGAAAAGTCGCCGGGGGGAAATAATGGACGTTTTGTAACGTCCCGAAACCACCCCCACCCTTCTCCCGGATGTTTTTTTGGCGCGAAAAAAATCATACCGGTGATTCCCATCCATCCACTCCATGAACACTTAGGAGGAAGTCCGTGATCCAAGAAACGTCACCGGGATCAAATGATGACCCGTTCTTGACATCCTCAAACCACTCCCACCCTCGTTCCAGATGTTTTTCCGGGTCAAGGAAAATCATGGTGGTCCCTCCCATCCATTCACACAATAATCACTTGAGGGAAAGTTTGTGATTCCCGAAACGTCAGCGGGAAGAAATGATGAACGATTTTTGACGTCTTGAAATAACCCCATCCTTATTTCCGGACGTTTTTCCGACTCGAAAGTAAGGTCCTTTCCATCCATCCACTCCATAATCACTTGAGAAGGAGATTGTGATTCACGGAACGTCGCCGGGAGAAGATGATGACCGGGGTGTGACGTCTTGGAACAACCCTCACCCTCCTCTCGGATGTTTTTCCGGCTCGATAAGAATCATGCTGGTGCTTCCCAACCATTCACACCATGATCACTTGAGGCAAAGTTCGTGTCCAAAGAAACGTCGCCGGGGGGAGATGATGACCGGTTTTTGACATCCTGGAACCACTCCTACCCTTTTTCCGGAGGTTTGTTCGGGTCAAGAGAGATCATGGTGGTCCTTCTCGTCCATCCACACCTCAACCACTTCGGGGAGAGTTTGTGATTCAAGGGACATCACCGGGAGGGAATGATGACCGGTTTGTGACGTCTTGAAGCCACCCCCACCCTCTTTCCGGATGTTTTTCCGGCTCGAAAAAAATCATGTTGCTGCTTTCCATCGAGCCTCACCATAGTCACTTGAGGAGGAGCTTGTGATTCACGGAACGTCACGGGGAGAGAATCATGACCGGAGTGTGACGTCTTGGAACAACCTCCAACTTCTCTCGGATGTTTTTCCGGCTCGAAAAGAATCATGCTGGTGCTTCTCATCCATCCTCACCATGATCACTTGGAAGAGAGTTTGTGATTCGAGAAACGTCGGCGGGAGAGAATAATGACCGGTTTCTGACATCCCCAAACGACCCCGACCCTTTTTGCGGATGTTTCACCGGGTCAAGAAACATCATTGTGGTCCCTCCTATCTATTCACACTATAATCACTTGGGAAGAGGTTTGTGATTCCCAAAACGTCAGCGGGAGGAGAGAATGAACGATTTGTGTCGTCTTGAAACCAACCCCACCTTCCTTTGGATGTTCCTCCGGCTAAAAAAAAATATTGCTGGTGCTTCTCATCCATCCACGCCATAATCACTCGGGAGGGAGTTTGTGATCCAAAAACTTTAGCCGGAAGAGATGAATGACCGGTTTGTGACGTCTGGCAACCACCCCCACCCTCTTTCCGGATGTTTTTCCGACGTGGAAAAGATCATGGTGGTCCATCTCATCCACACCTACCTCAATCACTTGGGAAGAATCTTGTGATCCACAAAACGTCACCGGGAGAAAATGAGCACCGATTCGTGACGTCTCGTCACCAACCACCCCCTCTTTCCGGATGTTTGTCCGGCTTGAGGAGAGATCATGCTCGTGCTAGTCATCCATCCACATCATAATCACTTGAAAAGAAAATTGTGATTCGAGAAACGCCGTCGGAAGGGAATAACGACCAGTTTTTGACTTCCTTAAACCACCCCCACCCTCTTTCGGGATGTTTCTTCGGGCCGAAAAAGATCATGGACGTCCTCCTTATCCATCATTACCTCAATCACGTGGAGAAAAGTCTGTGATTCGAGAAACGTCACCGGGAGATAATAATGACCGGTTTGTGATGTCTTGGAACCAACCCCATCTTCTTTCCGGATGTCTCTTCGGCTCGGGAAAAATTACGGTCGTCCTTCCCATCCATCTCCACCATAATCACTTCCGGGGAAGTTGTCAATTTACGAAATGTCGCCGGGAGAGAATAATGACTGGTTTGTGACGTCTTGAAACCACCCCCGCCCTTCTCTCGGATGTTCCTCCGGCTCGAAAAATCTCATGATGGTGCATCTCATCGATCCACACCATAATCAAATGGGAGAGGATCCGTTATTCAGAAAACGTCGCCGGGAGGAAAGAATGACCGGTTTCTGACATCCTGAAACGACTCCCGCCCTTTAGCCGGATGTTTTTCCGGAACAAGAAAAATCATGCTGGTGCTCCTCATCCATTCACACCATCATCACTCGGCAAGATGTTCATAATTCATGGAACGTCACCGGGAAAGAATAATGACCGGTTTGTGATGTCTTGAAACCATCCCCACCCTCATCCTGGATGTCTTTTTGGGTCGAGAAAGATCATACTGGTGCTCCTCATCCATCCACTCCATAATCATTTGAGGGGAAGTTCGTTATTTGAAAAACGTCGCCGGGAGGAAATATTGACCGGTTTGTGACTTCTTGGAACAACCCCGAACCCCCTCCCGGATGTTCTTTCGGCTCGGAAAAGAACCATGCTGGTGCTTCTCATCCATCCTCACCATAATTACTCGGAAGAAAGTTTGTCATCCATGAGACGTCCCCGAGAGAGAATGAAAACCGGTTCCTGATATCCGGAAACCATCCCGACCCTTTTCCCGGAGGTTATTCCGGGTCAGAAAGATCATGGTGGTTCCTCCTATCCATCTACACTATGATCACTTGAGAGAGGGTTTGTGTAGCTCAAAACGTCGCCGGGAGGGAATAATGAACGATCTGTGACGCTTAAAAACCACCCCCACCCTTTTCCCGGATGTTTTTCCGGCTCGAAAAGGATCATGCTGGTGCATCTCATCCACTCACACCATGATCACTTGGGAGGGAGTTTGTGATCTGAAGAACGTCGTCGGGAGGGCATAATGACCGGTTCTTGACGACCTGGAACCACCCCCACCCTTTTTCCATATGTTTTTTCGGGTCGAGGGAAATCATGGTGGTTCCTCTCATCCATCTACACCTCAACCACTTGGGGAAAAGTTTGTGATCCAAGGAACGTCACGGGGAGGGAATGATGACCGGTTTGTGACGACTTTAAGCCACCCTCACCCTCTTCTCGGATGTTTTCCCGAGTCGAGAAGAATCATGGTGGTCCTTCTCATCTATCCACACTACACTCACTTGGAAAGAAGGTTGTGATCCGAAAAACGTCGCCTTGAGAGAATTATGACCAGTTTGTGACGTCTTGAAACCAACCCCACCCTATTTCCAGATGTCGTCTCGACGCATTGAAAATTTCGGTGGTCGATCTGATCCATCTCTACCTCAATCACTTGAAAAGCATTTTTCAATCCAGGGAACGTCAACGGGAGAAAATAATGACCGGTTTGTGACGTCTGGGAACCACCCACACCCTGTTTACGTATGTTTTTCCGGCTCGGAAGAATCATGCTGGTGCTTCTCATCCATCCTTGACATAATCACTTGGGGGAAAGTTTGTAATCCAAGGGACATCGCCGGGAGGAAATGATGATCGGTTTGTGACGTCTTGAAGCCACCCCCACCCTCTTTCCGCATGTTCTTCCGGCTCGAGAAAAATCATGCTGGTGCTTCTCAAACATTCACATCATCATGACTCGGGGAAGAGTTTGTGATCCAGAAAACGTCACCGGGAGGAGATGATGACCGGTTTTTGACATCCTGGGACCGCCCCTACCCTTTTCCCGGAGATTCTTTCGAGTCGAGAAGAATCATAGTGGTCCTTCTCGTCCATCCACACCTCAATCACTTGGGGGAGAGTTTGTGATCCAAGGGCCATCGCCGGGAGGAAATGATGACCGGTTTGTGACGTCTTGAAGCCACCCCCACCCTCTTTTCGGATGTTTTTCCGGCTCGAAGAAAATCATGCTGCTGCTTTCCATCCAGCCTCAACATAATCACTTGGGAGGGAGTGTGTGATCCGAAGAACGTCATCGAGAGAGGATGATGACCGGTTTTGGACATCCTCGAATCACCCCTAGATTCCTTCCGCATGATTTTCCAGGTCGGGAAAAATCATGGAGGTCCTTTCCATCCTTCCACTTCATAATCACTTGAGGAGGAAATTGTGATTCACGGAACGTCGCCGGGAGAAGATAATGACCGGAGTGTGACGTCTTGGAACAACCTCCACCCTTCTCCCGGATGTTTTTCCGGCTCAAAAAGAATCATGCTGGTGCATCTCATCAGTCCACACCATGATCACTCAAGGAAAAATTTGTGATTCGAGAAACGTCGCCGGGAGAGAATAATGACCGGTTTTTGACATCCCCAAACGACCCCAAACCTTTCTCCGGATGATTTTCCGGGTCAAGAAAAATCATGGTGGTACCTTCCATCCATCCACACAATAATAATTTGGGAAGGAGTTTGTGATTCCCAAAACGTCGCCGGGAGGAAATCATGACCGGTTTTTGACGTCCTTCAAACAACACCACCCTTTTTCCGGATATTTTTTCGGGCCGAAAATAATTATTGGGGTCCTCCGCATCCATTCATACTTTAGACTTTTGGGAAAAAGTTCGTGATCCAAGGAACGTCGCCGGGAGATAATAGTGACCGGTTTGTGACGTCTCGAAACCGACTCCATCCTTTTTCCGGATGTTTCTTCAGCTTGAAAATAATCACGGTGGTCCTTTCCATTCATCCCCACTATAATCACTGCGAAAGAAGTTGATGATTGACGAAACGTCGCCATGAGAAAATAATGACTGGTTTGTGACGTCTTGAAACCGGTCCCACCCTTCTCTCGGGAGGGACCCTTTTCTTAAGGATCATACTGGTTCTTCTCATCAATCCAATCCATAATTATTCAGGAGGGAGATTGTTTTTTGAAAAACGTCTCTAGGAGAAAATAATGACCGATCTGTGACGTCTTGAAACAACCCCCAGCCCTTTTCTCGGATGTTTCTCCGGTTCGGAAGAGAATCATGCTGGTGTTTCTCATCCATCCTTACCATGATCACTCGGAAGGAAGTTTGTGATCCAAATAACGTCACGAGGAGGGAATTATGACCAGTTTGTGACGTCTGGCAACCAGCTCCACCCTTTTCAGGATGTTTTCCTGCGTCGAAAGGGATCATGGTGGTCCTTCTTATCTATCCACAGTTGAATCTCCTGGGAAGAAGTTTGTGATCCGAAGAATGTCGCCGGGAGAGAAATATGCCCGGTTCGTGACGTCTTGAAACCACACCCACCCTTTTTCCGGAACTGTGCTCGACGCGGAAGAAATCATGGTGGTCCAATCCATCCATCCCTACCTCAATCACTTGGGAAGAATTCCGTGATTCACAGAACGTCACCGGGAAAAAATTATGACCGGTTCGTGACGTCTTGAGACCGAGCACATCCTTCTTTGAGATGTACTTCCGGCTGAGGAAGAATTATGCTGGTGCTCCTCGTACATCCACACCATTATCACTTGGAAGGAAGTTTGTGATTCGAGAAGCGTCGCCATGAGAAGATAATGACCGGTTCTGAACGTCTTGAAACCACAGCCCCCCCCCACCCTCTCTCTGGGTGTTTTCTCGGGTCAAGAAACATCATGGTGGTCCCTCCTATCCATTCACACTATAATCTATTGAGGGAAAAAGTGTAATTCCCAAAACGTCAGCGGGAGGAGAGAGTAAACGATTTGTGTAGTCTTGAAACCACCACGACTCTTTTTCGAATGTTCTTCCGGCTCGAAAAAAATCATGCTGGTGCTTCCCATCCATCCACGCCATAATCACTCGGAAGGGAGTTCGTGATCTTAAAACTCTAGCTGGAAAGAATCAATGACCGATTTGTGTTGTCCCGGAACCAAGCCCACCCGTTCTCCGGATGTTTTTTGAGGTCGAGAGGAATCGTTTATGATTCAGAAAACGTCGCCGGGAGGGAATGATGACCAGTTTGTGACGTCTGGCAACGACCCCCACCCTTTTCCCGGATGTTTTTTCGACGCGAAAAAGATCATGGTGGTCCATCTCATCCACTCCTACCTCAATCACTTGGAAAGAATTTTGTGATCCACAAAACGTCACCGGGAGAGGATAAGCACCGATTTGTGACGTCTTGAAAGCAACCACACCCTCTTTCCGAATGTTTGTCCGGCTTGGGAAAAAATCATGCTGGTGCTTGTCATCCATCAACATCATAATCACTTGAAAAAAAGTTTGTGATTCAGGAAACGTCGTCGGGAGGAAATAATGACCGGTTGTTGACGTCCTAAAACCACCCCCACCTCTTTTCCGGATGTTCTTTTGGGCCAAAAAAGATCATGAACGTTTTCTTATCCATCCATACTTCAATCACTTGGAGAAGAGTCTGTGATTCAAGAAACGTCGCCGGGAGATAATGATGACCGGTTTGTGATGTCTTGGAACCAACCCCATCCTCTTTCCGGATGTTCCTTCGGCTCGAAAAAAATTACGGTGGTCCTTTCCATCCATCTCCACTATAATCACTTCGAAGGAAGTTGTCGATTCACGAAACGTCGACGGGAGAGGATAATGTCTGGTTTGAGACGTCTTGAAACTACCCCCACCCTTTCCCCGTATGTTCTGCCGGGTCGAAAAGAATCATGGTGGTCCCTTCCTCCTATCCGTACGTTGATCTCTCGAAGGAGAGTTTGTGTATCTCAAAACATCGCCGGAAGGGGATGATGAACGGTTTGTGACGTCTTGAAACCACCCCCAACCTTTTTCCGGATGTTTCTTCTGCTCGAACAGAATCATGGTGATCCTCCCCATCTATCCACGCAATAATCCCTTGGGCTAAGTTTGTGTCCCAAATAATGTCACCGGGAGAGAATTGTGACCGGTGTGTGACGTCCTGAAACCACCCCCACCCTTTTCTCGGATGTTTTCCCGAGTCGAGAAGAATCATGGTGGTCCTTCTCATCTATCTACACTATAATAACTTGAAGAGAAGGGGGTGATCCGAAAAACGTCACCTTGAGAGAATTATGACCAGTTTGTGACGTCTTGAAACCAACCCCACCCTATTTCCAGATGTCGTTTCGACGCATAAAAAATTCCGGTGGTCGATCTAATCCATCTCTACCTCAATCACTTGGAAAGAATTTTTCAATCCACGGAACGTCACCGGGAGAAAATAATGACCGGTTTGTGACGTCTTGAAACCACACCCACCCTCTTTCCGGAACTGTGCTCGACGCGGAAGGAATCATGGTGGTCCAATCCATCCATCCCTACCTCGATCACTTGGGAAGGATTCCGTGATTCACAGAACGTCACCGTGAGGAAATTATGACCGGTTCGTGACGTCTTGAAACCGAGCACATCCTTCTCTGAGATGTACTTCCGGCTGGGAAAGAATCATGCTGGTGCTCCTCGTCCATCCAGACCATCATCACTTGGAAGGAAGTCTGTGATCCAAGAAACGTCCCCGGGAGCGGATGATGACCGGTTTGTGATGTCCCAAAACCACCACCACCCTTTTCCGGATGTTTTTCCGCATCGGGGAAAATCATGGTGGTCCCTCTCATCCATCCACACTATAATCTTGGGGGAAAGAATCCGTGATTCGAGAAATATCGCCAGGAGAGAATTATGATCCGTTTGTGACGGCTTAAAACCACGCCCACCTCTCTTCCGGGAGTATTTTGGACGCGAAAGAAAGCATGGTGGTCCATCTCATTCATCCCTATCTCAATCACTTGAGGAGGATTTTGTGAATCACGGAGCATCCGCGGGAGAGATTAATGACCGGTTTGTGACGCCTTGGAACCACCAATACCCTTCTCCCGGGTGTTTGTCCGAGTCGAAAATAATCATGCTGGTGCTCCTCATCCATCCACACCATAATCACCTGGAAGAAAATTTGTGTTTCAAAATGCGTCGTCGGGAGATAATAATGACCGGTTGGGACGTCTTGGAACCACCTCCACCCTTTTTCCAGATGTTTCTTCGGTTGGAATCTTTTCTGCTGACGCTCCTTATCCATTATCACTTGGGAAAAAGTTTGTGATTCAAGAAACGTCGCCGGGAGAAGTAAATGGACTGTTTCTGACATCCTGAAACCAACCCCACCCTCTTCCCGCATGTTTTTTCGGGTCGACAAAAATCATGGTGTTCCTCCTCATCCATCCACACCTCAATCACTTGGAGAGAAGTTTGTGATTTACGAAACGTCACCGGGAGCAAATGATGACCGGTTTGTGACGTCTTGAGACCAGCCCCACCCTTTTGCCGGATGATTTTCCGGCTCGAAAAAAATCAATCTTTTGCCTCTCATCCATTCACATCATGATAATTTGGATGAAAGTTCGTGATTCAAGAAACGTTGCCGCAAAAAGATGATGACCGGTTCGTGACGTCTTGACCCCCCCCCCCCCCACTCTTCCTCCGGATGTTTTTCTGGCTCGAAAGAAATCATACTCGTGCCTCACATCCTTCCACACCCTCATCTTCTGCGGAAAAGTTAGTGATTCATGAACCGTCGCCAATCGGGAAAAATGACCGGTTTGTGCCGTCTTTAAACCCCCCTGCCACCCTTTTTTCGGATGTTTCCCTGGCTCGAGAGAAATCATACCCGTGCTCCACATCCATCCACACCATGATCACTTGGGAAAAAGTTTGTGATTCAAGAAACGTCGCCGGGAGAAGTAAATGGACTGTTTCTGACATCCTGAAACCAACCCCACCCTCTTCCCGCATG
>JAPYYZ010003123.1:0-11995 GCA_030522705.1 Eretmocerus eremicus | reverse complement strand
ATTTGTTCACCTACATGAACTTTTTGACTTTCGAGCATAAAATTATTTCGACCCCAACCTTACGTCACCAAGTGACTGTCACTGACAGATACGTGGCTTCCATAGGCTGGTTCAAGAACACGCATGGTGATCGATAACGGTGGAGAGTGCTCCAATCAATTCAGCGTGCATTGACGTGTCGAAATATTTGTCAATCACATCATTCAATCTTATGTTCGTAATTAAGATATTTTGAAATCATAATCTGTTGAAAATCGTAGACATGTACTCATATCAATGGAAAACCTCGTGGAAAACGTTCTTATGGATACATTCATATCGAAGTACGAACATATGCTTTCGATTTTAGCTTGAACAACATTGACCATCTGAGTGAGTATCATTCTAGGGGTTGTTCCATTCACCAGTCATCATATTTTCCTATGATTCGATTATGATCGGTAACATCTCTGCGTACAGAAATATCGGCAATTCTCGAATGTTTGGAAAAAAAATTCTGTAGATGAGAACAAGTAGTCCTGGTTCTATCATTCCGATTGAAAGGAATTCCATATTGCTTCTCGTATTTAGCGGAACCGAGGAGAATAAAGATTTCATCATTCTGAAGAATATTAGTTTGCATAATTATAATGTCTGTATGAAAAGTCGGTAATAATCAAACATCCTCATTGTATCATAAACTTGAAGAAAATGATTGAATTTCTCGAATTACTTTAGTTACATCATCAAGTAAGAAACTGAAGTTCTCTGTTTTCTTCTACAAATGTAATAGAAAGTGGGAGAGTCAAGAATTGTGTCATCCTGACGTTTATTTAACTAACAATAAAGACCATGTCACTTGAAAGAGTGATTCAAGACTTTTCCATTTTCCTGATAGAGAATGCATATTTTCTCTATGGCTCCAAGAGGAATGTCCAAGACAAATACCGGTCAGCTGATTCAACCTGGTTCTAAAATTCTTGAGGTAAATTTTCTTACACATTAGTATCCCTGTCTCGCGTCAATAAAGAGACGGCCGTAATTATGATAGAATACAACGTGGTATATGATACAGTGGAGAATATCATATCCTCGATTCATTTATTTCTCAAATTTTAACAAGGGGCGAATGCGGAGCCGATTTCAGTATCGCTCGGTCCATGTGCTTGATCAAAATCACACTCGTACTGTTCGCTCGCGTGGCGCGGCTCCTCCAGAGAATTTAGATCGGAGAAATTTGACGGTATAAATCTTGTTTGTTGCAGGTGACAGTCAGTCTCGCAGACCAGAACATCAGCCGCAAGGGCAGCATCCGAGACAAAGGCGTTCGCGAGGTCTCGGACGCTACGTGTGCGCAAATTGCGACCGGCGTTACTACGAGCTAAAAAATTTGAAAAGGCATATCAAAGAGTGCGGTCGAAAGCCGACCTATCAGTGTATCCACTGTCCTTTTCGTTCGGCCTACAAGACTCAAATAATGCTTCATGGTTCTGTTCACAATGATGTCGCCCCCAATGGACAGAGACCATGTATTGACTACGTCACCACTTACTAGTCACACCAGAGATAGAAGTGAGGCTTGCTGAAAGTTAGCAACCTTATTTCAATGTTATCCCATTAGCATAGTTACTGCGATAATTTTTCAAGAGTCACATTATTCTGTCGGATCAAAGCGAATTTGATCTCATTCGATTGAAAAATCTTCGATTCCGCATAGTTGATACAACCGATCGAGCTCAAAATGATTATTTCTAGTGCGATTTCTGAAATTCAGTGTGTGCCTTGTTCGCTCAAGGATTGCGGAATTTTCACACAGTTTGCCTGAGAGCTGGCACAAATGCGCTATCTCTCGAGCCAGAAACATCATCTGATAAAATGCCACTCAAATCATCAGTTCATGCCAGCCATTGGTGCAGACCTTGCTAATAAAATCTCATCTGTGAGCATTCGGATCACATGAGAAGTAGTTCTGAGTAGTAGAATCTTGATGGAATCCAATTATTGTGCATTCTTCAAAAGTACTGTTCTATACTCTCACCCCAATTTCATTATACTACAGTTGCGTTATGATCTCTGACTTTCTGTCTTGGAAAAACAGAAGTAATCCTTGATACAACAGAACCACGTTATCAAACTCATGACATCCAAGTTAGTGCGATATAGAGCATTGTCAAAAAGATCATTGAAAATACGACCGATAGCACCAAAGAGCGTTTTCAGATGTGAGCTATGGTGTATAACATCGATGCCCATATAAATTGTAAACTATTTAACCACCTTGCAATTTTTTCATAAGAAACTACTCATTGTCAGCCTCCAGAACGAATATCGAGTAATGTTTGCCTGCAATTATTTCCGTGAACTTTGGATGAATTATCATTAGCGATCAAACTATCACTGATTAATATGGAATCGCTGATCATTTACGACTATTTTTCGTGAATGATACAAGTCGACTGGAGATTAAACCATCGCATATTCATCTTCACCACAAGATTTTTCTTTAGTTTCTCGCCGACAGTGGTGGTCAATCAACCATGTTGAATGTCTACGATATTGAACTGCGGGTGCAATACATATTCGAGTAGAATTTGCATTCCATTTTTCACACCCACGTGTATCGAATTCTCGCTTATTACTCTACAATATTATATAGATAGATTTGTGATTGTGATTGCCCTAGGCTCAGAGCTTCACGCCTGACAGAGTTGACTTTTCTTGTTGTGATTGGTTTCGTGCTCTAACATTTTCCTTGTGAGTAAGAGTTCGTTGTTTTTTTGCAAAATGCGAAGAAAAAATTTACCTGGATTCGAATCGTATTGGAATTAATTTCGTTATGCGAAATTGACACTCGACCTAAGACTCTAGAATTGGAATGAGAGCTCTTCAATTCGGCGTAAGACTGCTCGAACGGTATTAGTCAGAACTTGTTGTTTGATTTCAACATTGCGCAAAATTTGACGATAGTTAACATACAAGGAGTATTGTATAAATATAACCCGTTGACCTGCAACGGGAAGGCAGCACTTTGGATTCTAAATCAAATGTCGTCGGAAACAGAATTTTCAGTGACGCATTTTTTTAAATTCGCTAATAAAAAGTGATGAACCACCGAACAACTTTTGGGAGAATGAAAGCGCCTCATAGCAATGAATCACACAAGTTTCACATGGTACATCTGTGGTGCCGTGAAAATGTTGACAATTCATTATCGAAGTATCACGAAAGTACAGTTCATGCACTGCCTAAGTGCTCCAAAAATAGTATTAATGTTATCGTACTCCTCTACTTATGTTACTCTACTGGTTTTGTGTGTTTCTGACCCCTTTCCCTTTCTTCATTGGTAATTTTTCATTAGTCATCATAGCGTGGATAGAAGAGCAGTAGTACCTCAAAAGGATTCATACGGGACTTTAGCGGAATCTAGTGACTAGATACCACTAAAGTATCCTCGCGGCATTACAACAGTACCAGAGCAAAACTTGCGTAGTCCCTAAGCAGCTTCTTCTTACTCCAAAAGTTCGTTCGAGAATCGGTACGATTGAAAATTTCTGATTCAAACAGGATTCGATACAGAATAAAAATTACTATACCTTATCGTTTTGTGTCCAGAGGTATATTTGGTCCTTACTGTGCTGGTGGTAATAGGTTTGTCTTATTGCGATGATGTAATAAATCCTTCTATCAGTGGTATGTGATGATTGAATCCCATCACACTATACAGCTAGTTTTGAAATGAAAATGGTATGCTGGTACTACCTTCTTGTTATTCAGCCTTTCTGAACTATCTTTTTTCTTTTGTATGAAGAGATATTGGAGTACGAAAGTGTATGTAAATATTAATCTCGTTCTTTGTGAAGATCTCTAGTCCAACTCATTGTTCGAAATTATTCATGTATCATAAATGGTTATACTTGGATCTAATCGAAAGTAGATACAGGTATTTAGACAGGGGCATTTTCTTGGAGAATAAACTAGACGATTGAATCCAATTGCTTACCTCATCAGTCATTGTTACCAATTTTCTACCCTATAAAGCTTGCTAAAGAAAAGTGTGTATAATTTTGATACTATTGGAATATTTTTCGAGTTCAATTGAGTCTTGTGCTAACGAATTTCCAGCGTTCGAGTGTTTCATTTACAACTAGCACGCCTGCACGAGAGTCTCTGATCCCAAACCAGTAACTGCGATGAAAATGGAATGAAATGGAATAATTAAAATGGAAACTGCATAACTTCCAACTTCAGTTATGATCTACGGCAGGGGCGTAATCAACTCTGATTCTGTTTCCCCAAGTTCACCATAAGTCGCAAGAATATACTATGCTATCTACTTATAGGACGATTTAATCATCCTCGACATCTGAAATCACTAAAGTAAAACCTGACTCGACAGAGTAGATTCGCATTATTGGGGTGGATAGCAAAAATCTCAGTGTGTACTTGATTCGTGTGTGACAGGGATCATTTGTGATGATGTGATATTTGGCGATTACATTCAACCTCAAAGACCGTTCAATCGAATATAAACCCCTGCAACGATGATCGGTGGTTCCCAGACGCTCAAAGAACCTTGGTTCTCGAAGAGAAGAATCATCAACCTGTATTTGAAAGTTCTTTTTGCTTGTCAAATTTTGATGAGTCAATAGAATCGATTTAGCTAGTCTCAATTCCTCTCCGCCATCGCGAATTCGAATAAGACTGCAAACCCCTCTCTGGTAGAGGAAAAAAAAAATTGAAAAAAAAAAAGAGTGATTCTTGAGTTTAGAACCTTGCAAAAGTAAGATGACGATAACAACTGTCGAGGTAAAAATTGCATTCGTCAAAATTCATACCAATGACTAAAACAGCAACAAGCAATACTCAGTGCTGCATACGTTGTGGAGATAGATTTCTTCGTGTTTTGACTAACGCATTATTCCATTATGATTTGTTCACAGTGACGGCGCTGGAAGAACGACAACAAAAAATATATACATGCTCCGATTGTGGCAAAATATTGACCAATAGAGCTTTGCTCTGGCAGCATCGGAGATACGAGTGTGATCTTGGAGTGGTGCAGGCGACTACGGCGGCATCGAGGCGCCAGTTTGTTTGCGACAGGTGCCACAAGGCATACGCACTATTTACATCGCTATGGAGACATCAGCATTATGAGTGTGGTGTCGAAAAAATGTTCATCTGCATTGAATGCGGAGCCAGGTTTGCCCAGAAGAGCAATCTTCAAAGGCATTTCCGCACCAAGCACCAACAAGCCTGATGATCTTTGGTGGATTATTACAAACTTTTGAACAGTCTTTCGTTGAATTGTGATACCAGTTGTAAATTAGCGTACATGAGTGGTTTGCAGGAACCGCGGAAGCACGAGATATTCGATTTTGTATACTACCTAGTATTGAGAACTTGAAGTGATCTGAAGAGGATAATTTAAAATCTGCTGTGCCATCAATTTTCGTTAAATATTTTTTCATGACCTGTACATATTTCCTCGCAATATCGTATGACTACGATCATTTCCCAAAGTCCCGTGCATACGTACAATGAATTACTTTAATATTCAAAGTCATGTCATTATAATTACATTCTTTTTTGAGAAAGTGTTTCATATAATGTTAGTGTTTTCGACTACAGTTTAATGAGATTATTTTGCTTCCCATGCTATACTCTTCTGTAGAATTACATACTTCTCTTTGTATGTTCATAGTTAGTTATGCCTGATAGTATGCTCAACTATCGATTGTAATAATCTTAATCGCGATCTCCAGAATTTAATTAATGTAAATGGTTTTACCAGTGAAACTATAAGAGTTATATTATACAAATTATATAATCATTTTTTTTCACAATTGTTGGATTTTCATTCAAAGATTTTCTACATCAGTAATAATGAATAAGAAATATCGTCGAATTTGAAATTTTGGGACACATGTCTGAATCAATCAAGTATTAACATACACAAAATCGTAACTGTGTCTTGCAGGAATGCATCCGTGTAAAAAATGCAGAGAATGAAATAATACAGTAAATTGCACGAGCTATCTTTTTCTCATTTTCAGTGAGGCATACTAAAAAATTCAGGCCATCTCTCAATGGCAACAATTTGTCGTTTCCAGGTTCGTCAACTTTATTCATGCGAGTAACCTACATTCATCAGACTTACGCAGATTGCCAAACTTCATCGAAATCCAATTTGTTCTTCCAAAATCAGAGCCCAACCATGTACGATTCTTAAAATGCGTATCAGCAAGTTACCTTAAAATATCTGTCAGTGTCAGTGGTGGGTTGTGTCATGTGTTGCCCTGTCAATGCACGGAATGGTCTCGGTGCTGGAATTGCGTGGCTGAAAAGTCCAAACGGGTACGTGCGTGATGTCTCGTGCTGTCCTCTGCGAGGTCTTCTGCCCGACCCTAACCTGGTTAACATGGCACACCACAATGCCGCGGGGCGTCCCCACTGTTTGCTTTGGTTTGCTTCATTGCGCAGGCACGGCCAAGTTGATGCAGCTGCGATCGCTGCACGAGTATTACCGCCTGAGCAAGCGCTGGTCCTCCCAGTCAGCCGTGGTGCAGCGCACGCTCAAGCTGGTTCAACAGCAGCCTCAGTCAAGGCGCCCGAGGAGCGATCAGCCGACCTTGAGATGCCACTACTGCGGGATCCCGTTCGGCGCGAGGCGCGAGCTTCTCGCTCACGTTAGAACCGAATGCGTCAACGCGGCCCAACGCAAATTCCAGTGTAGCCTGTGCTCCGCCACGTACACCATCAACATAGCGCTGCGGAGGCATCTCATGCAGCGACACCAGCTTTACTTGCCGCCACGCTACATCGGTCCCAAAAGGATTTTTGAATGAACGATTGTGTTTGCTTTCAACGCAATTTTTTTGACTATGGAATCGACCTTCGTCCGCGATCTTCGATCATTCACAGCATTTAAACTCTACCTTATTGATATTCCATTGAACTTTTGGTCATGCATGACTGCTCGATAGTTTCTCGAGGATAGACTGAATTTTTTCATATGTATAATTAAAGAAGACTGAAGCTCAAATACTTCCCTGAATGACTGCATCGTTTGAGTTAATGATTGAATGGAGGAAGAGTGTATGGATTAGTCAGGCTTTTGCACAGCTAATTTATTACGTTAATAAATAAGGCATTATATGACTCAATGGACTCCGCTCTATACTTCTTCAAATCATGAAAATTCTTCAGAAGCTTATTGAACGTCGATCTACAATTCCATGGTTTTTCGAACTTCAAATATTTCTCGTAAGATAAGGTGAAGCGGCAAGTACATTGATCATTTGAATATTGCCCTTCCCAATCTTTCAAAGTAAAGTGGTGCCAATCTATTAAGGATCAACGTGGAAATGATGGCTACTCGGGCATTGCAGCAGAACGCAGACCACATCTTTGCGTCGAACCCACTCAGAGTTTATCCGGGCTTGCTTCTGGGGGCAAAACATGTGCCAAGAACCAATCCGATGTAGAAAAAAACAGCGGAAGCATTCACGTAGACAGAATAGTTTCACATTAGTTAGCTCCCAACTTGAACTAACCTTTGATAGAATTCTGACTAGCAAAATGCTGTTCAGTGTCGGGTCATGTGCAAGCTCATCCACGTGAGAAAAAAAATGAATCCGTACTACCGACTAATACTTGGGTTGGTTTGCACTTTCTGTATACATAATTTGTAGCAAATTACAAGCAAGAAAACTTTGGGTAAGATCGAGTTTTCCATAATCAAGCCAAGTCTCTGCCTCTACGCACTTGGAACTAATATAGCACTCGTGCCAGATGATTCAATTTGAATAACTAGTGCTAATTCAAAGAAGAAATTAGAACAACCACGATCTCCCAATAATTCGATCTGCAATCAGGGTAACACGCAAAACTAACAATTTCTTTAAATCTGTTTTAGATCTGTCAGCAATATTTGATAAAAGATGGACGACTGCTAGAGGGCAACAGCAGCAGCTGCAGCACTACTTATGCCCTTACTGCCGCACCACTTTCCTTTTCAAGTCACTGCTCAAACGCCACGTACAGTTTATGTGCAAGCTGAACCCTCGGATCCCGACGTTCCAGTGTAAACTATGCAACTACAAGAGCATGTACAAGGCTAACGTGGAGCGGCACATGCGCAATATTCACGAAACTGATGGCGCCATGTTCCAGTGTACCGCGTGCAGCTTTAGTAGCAAGTACACTTCTTGCGTTCGTCGGCATATGAAAACAGTTCATGACATTAGCTGTGATAATCCTACCTTACCTGATGATTGAGTCGATCCTTATTACCCAAGGATTGTACCCTTCGCGTTCTTTACGAAGAATCATTGTAATCAAAGTTTCACCGTGGTAGGAAGTCGAATCCTCAACGGTTCCCGGAATTTCTTCCAGGAGAACTGGTCCATTCTTTCAGTTAACATTTAGAACTAACGACGTGCTGAACGGTTTTATACTACTCAAAGGTTGTAGCTCGCCATTTTGAAAAATTTGGTCTAAATCAAGGCTCTGATTGTTGCCTCCGTGTTGGTGACATCTTAATGTTAAAGCATGAGGTGCGTTTCTCAACGTATCCTAGAAAAGCTACGCTTTACGACAGGAAAAACGTGGTCTCGGTAGATTACGTTACTAAAGAGTACAAGGAGACCTCGGAAGAAGACTAATCCCTCCCGGATGAATGTCACTGCGTCGTCTGAACCTCGAGCGACAAGATCCCGAGAGAGGATGCATCTTTGGCCTGAATACAAAGTCCAAACCGCGGACTCGAGTGCGCCGATAGACGCACATCGACGAGGCTTGGCATGGTAGTATTGTTTACACTAGCGCGCCGCGCCACGTCCATGTGTCCGTGAACGCGAATCCGTGCCTGTTCGGCAGTTTGTGTTCAAGCCTTTACTCCCGAGTAGCGTAGTAGGCTTCTTTTCATCCAGGAAGAGTAAAAGTACGTGCCTTTTCCGCTCGTTGGAGCGGGAGAGGAACACATACATACCTTGCCTCTCATGGGTAGAAAGGTTTTTTCATCATTCTATTCTAAAGCTACCGCAATCAAACCCGGTTTTAGGGTTCTTAAAATGAAGAATCATTATTGCCCTGTGCTTGCACGGCCTTTTGAGGCGCGGAGGATTTATTTCCCCCGTTTCACTCGGGAAAAAACTCGCCTAGCGCCCAAAATGGGCGGAAGCGCCCAGGGCAATAATGTACTATTTCTTGAGAACGAGAGGGCTGACTGAGACCCGTAGAAAGCTTATAAAACTCTCGTCAAAATTTGAAAAGGCCTTGAGATATAATTCTTACCTAGGTTATGTTTGGGATAGAGATTGGATCCTGATTCTGGACCATGCAGTATCCCATTCAACCACCAGATCGAAAGTAGGTATTGCACTAGCCCCGTTAAGAACAGAGAAAATTTATCCCTCAGCTCTTATACGGAATGTAATGACTCGAAGAATTTGCGCAGCGAGCCAACCGGATTCCCTCTTCTCTCATTCGTCAGCATACTATACTCCTACCCATTACTTGGCCCATCTCTGTCAACAGCGAGGTTGGATTAGGGTTTAGGTCACGGCAGATAATCTGCTTCATTGGTATTTATTGAGATGCGTAAACAAAAGCTAAACCAAACTGGAATGACAGGAAAATATACCGAAATTGACTCGGAAATTGACCAAACGTCGTGGCAGTATTGTACCTTACATAGTGATAACAATGACGTATTAACTGTTTCCCTAGTATTTTCTTACAAATTCAATGTTTAAAAAAGAAATATCTCAATGTTCGCGGCTACGAAGGGGAATACGAGGTATAGGGTGGTCGCGTTGAGCGAGTGCTTTATTATTAATCGTCTGATGAAATTATGTATCTACTTTATTGAGATTATAATTCTTCTTCCCTTATAGCCATAGATAGACCTTCCGTAAAGTCTCAGAGAGTTTTTGTTAACATGGAAAGGCTGAACAAGAGTTTTATCTCTCCGCGTTTTAAACCCTTTGAGCCTCTTCCGTGGGCCATCAAAAGTATTCTATTTTTTTGTCGAAATCGTCATTGGTATGAAAAAAATTGAATCAAAAATGTGAATTAAGGGTTTGGATAATACCTCATGATAACGCAAGTCAATTATTAGACCTGTTTATAGTGATTCTTGCGTGATATTATTCCTCCAGATTTGAAGGTATATTGTAGAATCTTCTCAGAATTTTTCTATTTGTTCTCTGAGAGTTATCACAATTTTTCTGAAAAAATTAATCATACATTGATATAGCACCGCACGCCAAAAGGTTAACGCCAAGCCGCATTGAATATATTCCTTCCTGTGCCGTCTCGATTCTCATTCTTGTTCCATGAGTGTTTGATATGGTCAATTCCTTGCAAATTAATTTTATGTATATGTTAAAATTTTATATGTGACGAATCCATCTGCGCCGGGTAGCTCATGCTAATTATGCATTAGTTTTTCTGAAATATTTTATGTTTGTTGAAATAACATGGTTTCTTTTCGTGTTGTAGAACTTACTGATGAAAAAATGTTTGGTGAAATTATATGGATTTTAAATTATTCCCAAATCTTGTATTGTTAATATGGATTGCATGATTGTATACAGTATTATTAAACGAGGGTTATGAGTCTACAGTGCCTCGGAATTAATTTTGAGTAGAGAAAACATTGGATTCAGAAATCTTTTTAATTGAACGATGTAGTTGAGATTGAATGTGGAGGTAATGTACTCTCCCTCCCCCCCCCCTCCTCTCTCTATTACCACCCGCAGTACTCATTTTTAGTCCAAGCGCCCAATTCGATAGTAGTTAGCAAGATTTTCAATCGTATAAGAAAAAAAAATTGAGTGAGCTTCTTTTACAGTAAGTACTTTCAAGTACATGGGAGCTGTAAGCATTTGTGTTCTAAATGGCCGCATAACGAGTTGCATTGTTTTGAGAAACCTCGTGCTGACTTCTATCAAAATATATCAAATAGGAGGCGAAATATGAGGGAGGAATCGCGCAGAACGAAGTTAAACATCTCTATAATGTTTTTCTATCAAGATTTATTCCGAATTTAACATGCCTGTCTGAATCGGAATAGAATTATCAATATGTTTCTGTCCCGAGTATATACGCCAGATGTCAAACGAGGGGAGATCCTGTAGCTCAAGTGAGGAAGTTTTGTCAATTTAAAATAAGGCGCAATCAAGGAATTTCATTAGTTCTATGTGTTGCCGCATCCAATAGATTCGATATCTTCGTTATTGTGGAAATTGGTATGATGGAGTCTGAATTATCTAATGGCTTGATTCGATGGACGTTTTCAGTATTTCTGCTTTCGTGAGTTATCCGATTCGAATAGTAGTTCAAAATTTGTGGAGTGTATATTTTTGGAGTCAATCCTTATGATTGAGTGCAGTGAATTTTTTTGACAGTAAATGAGATTGAACATCGCTATGGCGCTATCACCACCTCTGCTTCTACATCTTTTTCCAAGGAATCTTCCCGGGGTCTCTCTTCTTTATAGGTGCAAAGAGAATTTTCTTCATAGTGATGATCAATCCTCATTTGGTATGCTTTCAGATTATCGCAAGACTTATGCTGGCGAGCACATGCTTGGCTATACTTGTACAAAATGCAGCAAATTCTACAAGATGTGGAGCAACTATTTGAAGCACAAGTGCGAGCCACCACAATTCAAATGCACCCTCTGCCCTTTTGCCGCTTTCAAAGCCTTCATTTTGCATGCTCATCAAGCTGAGCAACACTTCAAAGTTTCCAGTTCTGATACTTGAGAGCTCTACATCAACAGGGCTATTGTTGCGATTGATTTAAATAGACATATTCTTGTACCTCAAATTTATATTTTTCTTGATACGAGGTTACGGTGATATTGTGAAACTTTTAAGAAATTGTGAAGAAGAACATAATTAGTATTGAGTACTGTATTTGTATATTTTACTCATTTATTTTACTGATGCTCCATTTTTCCGGAATCGATGCGACACAGCTCTATGAAAGTTTTATAATAACGTAT
>JAPYYZ010003122.1:0-11996 GCA_030522705.1 Eretmocerus eremicus | reverse complement strand
GAGGTGAAATCGGTAGTTGGCAGTTGCTGACGCGCTGGTTGAGCATATCTCAACCCCACGCACATGGGTGCCGTCTGGATAAAGCTCTAAAGAGCAGGTACCGAGACGTAAAACTAAGAAATTAAGTTTTTTTTTTCGCAGACTGTCCGAATAGCATTTGGAATGAGCTACCCTTTTAACAATGTGATGCCCGCATTGAGACGCTTTGTGCCTCAGGCATTTGCTAAATCACACTTCTAGCTGAAGCGAGAACACGAATAAAATTGAAGATTCATCACGCTGACGGCGATGTGTACTCTCCACACTTCATGGCAAAAAACGGTATATTTATCGGAGAAAGCGACGTTTCCGTAATGGATATGACATTTCACACCATGGCCATCAACACATTAGAAAGAGACATCACTGTAGAAATACTTCCTCAAGAACTTTAGTCCTTCAACCTCGGAGGGTCCGACGACTTCTTCGACTCAGGTTCAGAGTCCGTAAACCCGCCGACAAAACTAACCAGAAAAGAAAGAGTCAAACTCATCACGAACTTATTACTTCGGTCGCATTGCCGCAAACAACTGGAACGGATAATCCGTAAATTCCACCATCTTTTCATGTTACCAGGAGACAAACCTCCAAAAACTACCTACGTCAGACACCAGATCCTTACCACCGACAATAAGACAACTGTCACCGAACAGTGTAGATACTCTCCCACCTTCCATAAGGAAATACGCAAACAAGTTCCAAAACTCCTCCAGGACAATGTGATACAATCCTCCAACAGTCCTTGGGTCAGTTTACTTTGGACTGTGCCAAAGAAACCAGTTCTCGTCGGGAAAAAACGGTACAGGTTGTTGATTGACTATAAGAAGTTAAACGAAAAAACAATACCCGACTCCAACCCATCACCTAACATACAAGAGATCCTAGAGTTGATGGGCAAGGCAAAATTTTTCTCAGTCTTTGACTTATTCAGGTGCTTCCACCGAATAGAAGTTGACCCCCTAGACAAGGCAGAAACGGCCTTCCAAACTTCGTTTGGTTTATTCGAATAGATTTGCATGCTGTTCGGATTATGTAACGTGCCTGCCACATTCTAGGGGCTAATAGGCCATGTCATGTTAGGAATTCAAGGCATAGAAATTTCCATTCATCTAGAAGACATAATGATTTCCTCAAACACACTCGAAGAACATATACCTGGAGTCACGGGAGTCTTCCGTTGACTCTCAGACGCTGGCATGAAACTCGAACCCGAAAAATTTGAATTCTTCGAGGTGAAATATCTTGGGCACGTGATTGACAAATATGAGGTGAGACCAGACCCTGCCAAATTAGATGCAGTGTGAAACTTTCTCACTTCAATGACTCAAAGAAACATGAAATACTTCTTGGGTATGGCCAATTATTATCGACGATTCATTACGGACTTCTCCAGAAAGGCTAAGCCTATGAACGATTTGCTTTCAAAGGGCGAGAAATGAGAGTGGAAAGAAGAACAACAAAAGAGTTCTGAGGTCCTGAAGAAAGCCCTTTGCGAGGCCTTAGTTCTATCTCCAGTGGACTGGAATAAGACTTCAGTCTGACATGTGAATCATCTGACTTTGCCATTGGTGCCGTGCTCAGTCAGGGAGAACTGGGCCACGAGCAGCCAGTTGCTCATATGTCAAAATCGGTAGGGAAAGCCGAGAAAAATTTTCAGTCACCGAAAGAGAGTGCCTTGCGGTCGTCACAACCGTGCAATACTTCCGACATCATCTCTATGGTCGCCACTTCACCATCTACGGTAATCACGAGCTCCTCACTTGGATCGAATCATTCAAAGATCCTATGAGCCGACTTAACCGATGGAGAGCAAAGTTGCGAGGGTACACTCATACTTACGAGTACAAGCCCGGATCACAAAATACAAACGCGGATGCTATCTCGCGTAACCCTGTTGACTCGCAGGACGCGCCAAAGAAAGTCCCCATTTTCTGATGTCGAGATGGAGAGTACCCCTGTTTTTCCACCAGTTCAAATAACAGCGATCTTGGCGCCGATTCGCATTCTCTACCAACAACCCCATCCATAAAAATGTTACCTTTAGATACCCACACCTACGAAAACACCATTACGGCGAGCAGAAAATGCGCGATCTAGGTCTCCTCAAAACCGTCCTCAGCGAGCCAACAACCAAGACGAGGTCAGAAAGAGGGGTGAAAGGTAGAGCCCCCTGAAAGACCTGCAAATATGTCCGGAGGGCAAGGTGATTTTGACGGCAGCACCATCGCCAAGAGACTTTTGTCTCGACGTTGCGATAGATGCGCCACCTCAGCTTCCTTACGGCACCCAACTGAAGGGCCGAAGTCACCAACCGAAACATCCGAAGCCTCGACAAGCAAGTCCGAGGAAAACACCGTGCTCGGTACCGAAATGGGCACAGACGCCCCTTACATCCCATTGCAAAACCGGTCCTTCCTCCCAGAACTCATGTGCAAGGAGGAAGGAACCGTCTCGTCTGAAAAATCCTCGTCCGAGGATGAAAAGTCACAAGACCATGACGCAGAACTCACGGAACAGGATATTCGACCTTCCGAAAGAAACAAGCCCTCCGTTTTCCCCGCGGGGAGCAAAATCCCAACAAAAAGTGACACCCCAACTCATCAAGTCACCAACGATTCAGATACTTCCTCCTCTTCTAATGAACAGTTCAGGCCAAACTTTCGATCCACTATAAGATGGTCAAGGCTGACCGATAACGTCAACCAGTCAGTCACACAAATGACAACCACCAATGAGAACGAAATTTATTGGTGGGGCGGCGAAGGGAATAGCCAAGATCCAACGCGCCTCACTTTTTCAGATCTGAATCTTGACCCTTCAGAAACGATTCTAGATGATTCTACTCATTCACTACCAGCCTAACTACGTACAGCTCCCGGACCTAATGAAATCGTAAAAGATTGGGTCGCCCCCTCTTCCATACCACCAGATACAATCCCCACACCAGGAGCAATGAGGACCAAAATGTCTTCGTCAAGAAAATTATCAGCATAATCTACCCCATTCCCACTCATTGGCAGTGGAAGGACTAGACTTCCGAATTTTCGGAGAACACTCAGCACTATCCACCAAGAAGAACAGTGATGTCGAGGATGACACGAGCTCCCATCACAGCCACCAACAGAACCACGACCACCCTGCCAAGATGAGCGTATAATGGAACCAAATAAGTTGCGTCCCGGTCGAATACTTCCGACCGTCACGCCAACCGTCACGCTAACCGTCACGCCTAGCGTAACACTGAGCGTCGTGCCGAACTCTGCCCCGCCCATCACGCAACAAAGCACAAACATAACCCGTGACATAGATTCAATCATTGAACCCAACCTAAACTACCAGAGACCTATATCTTTGAATGTAGCCGTAAGCAGAGAATGTCTCATTTATTCGAGAGACAATCTGGTGCAGTCCATCTCATTCGACTTCAGCGTTTCATCACTCAATAATAAGCTACTTGTTGATATAGAAGCGATCGATTTAGCAAAGTTGGAATTACCTGGCCCCAATGTCGGCGACGTCGTAGTCACCAAGAATCGCAATCGCCTCATCCATAGCTTGATTATTTGCGAAAGAAAAAATTCCCTCACAACTCGGAGTAATGTCAAATTGTGCTTATCCAACCTGTCAAAATTGATTCAAAAGTCCGGTTTAGAGTAATTCAGACTGGGAAGAATATCCTGGAAGAGCTACACTCTAGCTCATCTGGAGGCCATAGGGAATAGGCGAGACCTATAGGCGCGTACGCGAGAGATATTGGTGGGAAAGAATGGAAAAAACTGTTGAAGAGTTCATGAGTAAATGCTCAGTCTGTCAAGAACAAAAGCTGATTGGAATTCGCACCAAAGTATCTATGATCATCAGTGATACGCCCTTAGAGGTGTTTTCTAAGGTGGCAATTGATACCGTAGGTCCATTGCCTACCACCCCCTCAAATAACCGGCATGCGATGCAATGTCAACCGACGATGCAATGTCAGCTTCCGAAGTTTTGCCTAGCCATCCCTGTGCCCGGCATACGGGCCATCACGATCGCTGACTCATCACTTAATCGCCAACTTTGGCGTTCCAAAAATAATCATCAGCGACCGAGGTACAAGCTTCAAAACCCGATTACTCGAAGAATTCTTCAACAAATTTTGCTTCAGATTAGTAAATTCACCAGTTCCCACCCCCTACGAAATGCTCGTTCAGAACGCAGTCATGCCGTGCTTGGTAGTTACATTCGGACAAAAGCCACTGAGAAACGAGATTGGGATAAAATCATGCCATCTGCAATGTTGGGATATAATACATCCGTACACAGTTCTACAGGCTTCAGCCCCTTCGAGATGATTCATGTGCGCAAAGCTCGCACCATAGACAAATTTCCTGACGAAACCGAACCTGAAACCCACAATCTCTATTTGTGTGATTTGATCGAAACTCTAGCAGAGATCAAGAGAACACCCAGAGATAATTCAATACAGCCAAAAAGAAGATGATGTACCATATCGTAGCTCGGGATGTTCATATAATCAACTCTAACGATACACTTTAGTTGAAGCCTCACTAGGCCTCGGTACCTCGATGATGGGATGCCAGGGAGTCCTATGGGATCCCATGACCCGTTATCTCTTCAGACTCGGTCGTTTTCTCGGGCTATCTAGACTTCCACCAAGTAATTTGTCATTGACGAGAGTTTGACCTGCCCCGTGGCTGCTCGAAACGTTTCCACAACTAGGCCCCACAGGGCAATCTAGTTCAATATTTTCCCAGACCTCGGCCCCACGAAGTCTCATGAGATCTCAGGACCCACTCACGGTTTAGACTCGATTTTTTAGTTGCCTGACCAAATCAATAATACATATCTCTGTTTGAGATTACTCTGGTTCATTCATATCGAAGCATCTCCACTCCATTCAACTCAACGTGATCGAAGCGCGTTCGACCTGCTCCATGACTGCTCGGAAAATCCACACGGCCAAGTCCCACGAAGTACTCCCGATCAAAATTTCTCTGTATTCTGGTCCCATGGGGTTCCAGTGACTCATCTCTCCCAATTTGAGCAGAGCTTATCCATCACGAGTCATTCTCTCTAAATGAGACATCTGGGACCAGGATCAGTCCCAAATCCTGCGCCGTTTGACTTCATCTGCACATTAGCTAGGAAGTAAGTGCTCTACGCAGGGATTATTTTGGTCTAGAATTGTCCCAGGCTCAGGTCTCAGTGGGATCCCAGTGGGATCCCAGCTAATTATTCTCAGCAGGGGCACTAAGAAGAAGCTCCCGGAGTTCTGGTGAAGATAGATCGGAGATTTATGGAGTTGTTGGAGACAAAAGAAAGACAACGCACGAGAACACTATCGTACAGACACATGGACGGTATTTTACATGATGATTCACGGCATGAGTTATGAAACGTGGAAGGGAAAATTGTGGGTATGATTGGATAGAGCTCGTCGAGTGAAAAAATGGGATGATTTTCATCAAGATTAAATGAGTATAAAGGAGTAAAAATGAAGAATAGGAAATTCTTTGAGGTAAAATTCCGGTACAAGTACAATGTTTTCTCTTTGAGAAAGCGAAATTGGGTTTCTCTGCAAGCCTCTAAACGTGATTTTCGCGCAAAGCTCCATATATGGGCAATTTTCGGAAGGTGTTGATTTTCTCTGTTTCAAAATTTTTCGTTCGAAGCTGGAGCACAAGTCAGAAGTTCTGCTCACTGTAATATATTATATTCGGGGTTGAGTTTCCATGTTTCCAATATGGTTTTCGACGTATGGCATTGTCATTGAACGTGAAATCGCAAAAATACTGATCCTTTTTCTCTGAGATTCGTTCCAACTAGCTCAGCTGGCGGAAATATATCAAAATATTTTCAGTACTCCGAGTTTGGCACTGCGATAGTTCCAACCATCATAACTTCACTCGTTATGGAATTTGCGTGCGGAACGGAAGAAACAGGTCGATTAGGCAACGGGAAATTACGGCAACGACAAAAGTCCAATGACGTGGATGGATTGCATCGCAATTGTAAGAGTTCATCTCTCTATTCAGGAAGAGTCTCATTATGATTCAGAGGTTTGGGTGGATATCAATGGAATTTGAATGATTACAAATTCGCGGAGAACTAAGACCTTCCTTACTCACATCACACATTCCGTGTGCTGGCGTCATACCATACCAGGGGCTAGGACGCGCAAATCTAGTTGTTGGCACAAAAGAAAATTTAATCGAAGATCATCATAAGCGTGGATGAACATATTTGGCCGTATGAGATCAGTTTTGTTGATGGGTCATTCAAAATACAACTCTTTATGAAACACGCACGATCACAAAAATTAGGTTGTCCAAGTTCTCAATCGAACCCAGATTACAACACATCAACGAATAGTTCCTTCGTCCTCACTTATATTATGAATCGTGTATTTGCGGAAGGGCGTTCGTTCCATGGTATCGATAGTAAAGATGAAATGAGACGAAATTTTTAGAAACATGAAAGTTTGATCCCGCTACTTAGTGAAAAGTAGAGGGTCAACCTTGTCGATCATGAACTTGGCCAAAACTTTGTGAATCACCTTGTTACGGTGAGGAATGAAGATATCCCAGAGGGTTTCATCGCATAGGCCTTCTGTTCTAAGGTACAGCCATGACCATTAGCATTGCTAGGATACCTATGTATATGACTTTTTGACACGGGCCTATATGAGCAGTGTTAATGTTTACAGCTGTATCTCGGAACAGAGGGCCTATAGGGCTAAGCCCTTAAAATATCTTCATCTCCCACCAAAACGAGATGATTCCCGAAGTCTTGGCCAAATTCGTGATCCGCAAGGTTGACCCTCTACTTGTGAGTTAGCTCTGTACAGAGTGTCGGCTTTGTACCAGAAACTTGTACAAAGCCTAAAATTCAATGAAAAATTTGGAAATTTCGGAAGTAAGTGGGCTTCGACCAGTTGTTCAGAGTTAAGCGAAAGAAAAAGATTGTAAGTTATTATTGATCGTTCGCGAAACTCAATTCTTTGAAGTCAAGTCAATTGATGATCTACTACAGTTGGGGTACGTGATTGGATGATTCTGAAAATTAGTTGATTCTGTTCGAATAAATACTATTCTTTTTATTTGTTCCACAAATCTCGGAGTGATGGCATTCTGGCTTACGAGGAACCCCTCCATTTCGGCGCACGCATCGGGTTTTCATACATTAGGTTGGGCTATTACACTTCGCGTACCTGAGGACGTCCAAGCCAAATTCGGATGGTTTCTGCACGACATTCTTTTTTCGCCTCGCAAAGTTTTTTAATCGGTTATATATATTGAAACATGATTTTAGCAATTTTTATTGGGCCGAAAAAATTTTTTTTGCCTCGGCTAGGCGTAAATAATTGATTTTACCAAGTAACCCAAGAATCAAACTTTGCGTTAGTATTTTGCTCTTAACTTTTCTTTTTCTCAACCGATTTCAATTTTCCAAAGAGCATCTGAAAGATAATCAAAAAACCTATCATTTACGTGGTTTTGAGAGGTTCTTTGAGCCCCCCACATGGTCTCAGAGTCCAAAATACACGAAAATGATGTTTTGCAAAATACCTTTTTTGACCACCCTTTAAGAAATTAGAAAAAAAAATTTTTTCTATTTGTCAGTTAGTAATCTAACCACAACAAAATTTTCAGCCATTTTTTGGGGGTTGGGAGCTCGTGGCATCCGTTCAGTACGATTTCGAAGTCAAAAAAAGGCTAAAACGCGTTTTTCTCCCTCAAATTTCCCTAAAACAGACGTATAACCTACTTAAATGTGTTTGTTGAGTCATTCTACATCAAAAACCTGTTTTCTCAAAATTTTTTCGAAATGAAAAAAGCGTTCAATACGCGATTAGATTTCTTGAAAGTACTTTTCGATCCAGAAGATGGATTCTACTGCGCATGCGCGTGCTTATAGAGCTTCAAGAATAATTTCATCTGATAGCCGAAACGGTTACCTTCGAAATGAGCCGAACTGCAGTTGATTCGATGCAGTAAAACCGGAGATACAGGCGTTTCAAAATTTGAGAAAATCCAAGGTACCGAAACCGTGAGCCCTGGGCGGGCTCGATAACCCTTCCAAGCTTCAAACGCGTGTATCTCCGGCTCTACTCAATCAATCCGAACCCCCAGAGAGGCATCCTGAAGATAATTGCACCAGCTATCGATTGAGGCCAGTTTTCATACTAAAAACTCACGCGCATGCGCAAGATGGTCACGTCTTACCGACGAAATGACAGTTGTCAATAGTGATAAGTCGTTATAAATGAGTTTTTCTGCGCATGTGCGTTAGTTCTTAGTATTTAAACTGGTTTTAATTGATAGCTGGTGCAATTATCTCCAAAATTCCCTTCTAGAAGTGCAAATTGATTGAGTAGAACCGGAGATACACGCGTTTGAAGCTTGGAAGGGTTATCGAGCCCGCCCAGGGCTCACGGTTTTGGTACCTTGGATTTTCTTAAATTTTGAAACGGCTGTATCTCCGGTTTTACTGCATCGAATCAACTGCAGTTCGGCTCATTTCGAAGGTAACTCTTACGGCTATCAGATAAAATTATTCTTGGAGCTCTATAAGCACGCGTATGCGCAGTAGAACTCATCTTCTAAATCGAAAAGTACTTTCAAGAAATCTCATCGCGTATTCAACGCTTTTTCCATCTCGAAAAAATTCTGAAAAAAACATGTTTTTGATATAGAATGACTCAACAAACACATGAAAGTAGGTTATATGTCTGTTTTAGGAAGATTTAAGGGAGAAAAACGCGTTTTAGCCATCTTTTGACTTTGAAATCGTACTAAAACGCATGCCACGAGCTCCAAACCCCCAAGAAATGGCTGAAAATTTTTTTCGTGGTTGGATTACTAACTGACAAATTGAAGAAATTTTTTTTTCAATTTTTTGAAGGGCGGTCAAAAAAGTCATTTTGCAAAACATTATTATCGTGTATTTTGGACTCTGAGACCATGTGAGGGACTAAAGAAACTCTTTGAAACCACAAAACTGATGATTTTCCTCATTCCCTTTCAGATGCTCCTCGAAAAATTGAAATCGGTTGAGGAGGAGGGAAGTTATGAGCAAAATACTAACGCAAAGTTTGATTTCTGGGTTACTCAATAAAATCAATCATTTACGCCTAGCCGAGGCACAAAAATTTTTTTCGGCCCAATAACGATTGATAAAATGATATTTCAATATACCTAACCAATTCAAAAACTTTGCGAGGTGAAAAAAAAGTATCGTGCAGAAACAATTTGGATTTGGCGTGGACGTCCTCTTCCGCGAAGGGCCTGATTGGCGTAGTTATGGAGGTAAGATTCAAAAATTTATAATGTCTACCAATATTTCATTCATTGGCGCGAGCAATGTTCCTGATACTTCGTCATCTCTCCGAGCTTTCAACAATGATGATTCATAGCATGGATTGCAAGGATATGCGAAGAGTGATTGCACAACAGAATAGATGAAAAACAGATGCGCTTGCTTTAAGAGGTTTCTCTGTCAACGAAGATGTCATCATTGTAACACTCGTAGTAATGGATGAACGTATATTGTTCGGTCCCAATAGGATCAACTGATTTTGACAATCATCTAATCATATGACCTGGCTGAAGTGTATCAGTTATATTATCAATTGACTCGACCATAAGTAAATTGGCTTCCGCGAATCTCGAATGGTTTTTGATTGAATGGTTTCCGAATGTTTTTTTTCTCGACTTTCACACGTACTCAACCGCGTATTTCGCCATTCTAGCCCAAAACTGCCGTATCTGAACGCGGTCTCAGGATTCTCATGATGAAAAACCATCTCTGTTCTGTTCTGACACTGCCATTTTGGCCATGAAAATGATATTTTCCTCATTTGCTTAGAAAATAAATTGGGTTAGCGCCAGAAATGGGCGCACGTGCGCAACAAGGCAGTGATGTCCTATTTATATCTCGTCCCACTTCCGGTCTGGTTGATGGAATAAAGTGAAGTACTGCTGTATCAATCCAACATTACATTAATCAACGGGCTCATCTGTTATAGTATGAGGTTTTTGGAATTCATTACGTCGTGCCAACATCAAAGAGCTACTATCTATTGTCAGAAGACGATAGATATTGGAAAGCGGTTTCATCAACCGGCTATTTAGAGTCCTAACTTCTGATTGAAATACATACGTCAATCAATCTTGAACCGATTGGCCCCAATTCCCACGTTTGCTTCATGATCTAATGTTATGCCTTGGAATCTGTAAATACTAATGACGTATACGAGCATGATTGAACATTATTCCTGAGTGCAAAAAGTATCCTTTTTTGACACAAGGAGAAAGAAAATCTCTATAGACACTCCCAAAGAAGGGGCTGGTACCGAATTCACCCCAGTGATTGGGCGCCTACCGACTAAAACCTCGTCCCATGGGCACCAACCCGAAGCTTATAGTCCGGAAAGAGGGAGGAAGAAGAGTAGAGCAGGTATAGAGGTAAGGATGGGTCAAAGCAGCAGAGAGCGGGAGTCCTGATGCAAAAAGCCACCCAGAAGCTCAAACGTCAAGTGGCGAGCTAAAGGAGTGAAAACGAGCATGGCTGCGGACTAGGGCTGCACACTAGGAAAACCGATGAGTACGTCTGTCTTTCTGAAACTGAAGATCCCGCTTGCGGTACACTGGGGATGGGACGCCGTCATTCTCCCAGGGTCCGTGGATCTCTCTTGCGGGTAAATATATCCTGTAGAGGTCCTGGTTCTGTCACTTCGGTGCACCTTTGTTGTAGAAAATTGTGAGCGTGGCAGGCATCCACCGAGCGACCTCGTGGTGACATATCGCGCGTGGCGGCGAATATGAGCAGAGAAAGACGCCGATAGTAGCAAAAAATATAATGTTTGCGGTGCGCCCCCCATTGTTACATCAATCATTTACTTTAAAGTAAATAAATCGTTACGAACTTCGCGATATGCACCCTTGGATATAAGCCGAGCAGTTGTGCGGGATTTTGTGAGGATTGGTGCGGTAGTTTCCCCAAACAAACACGGAAAAAGAAGTGCAGAGTCGCGGATAAAAGGGGTTCCCCGCCCCAATGATAGTTTCAGTCTCGGGAAGGTCTCCCATTTTTTCGAAGGAAAGAATATGAAATGAGATACACTCGATCACCAGCGGAAACCAAATTTTTTTGGAGCTCTGGAAATGGTTCACACTTCACTTTCTGAGCTATGGAGTCGATTGAGGATGGTTGATGGAGAGTTCGCAATGCCACTGTATCTCAACCATTTCTTTTGCCGTGGAATCACTCCTGCGCTAGAAGAATGCGCTAGCTCTCGTTGATTTCGACCCAATCTTGAATGTCATTGTATCAATACGGAACTCGCATGTTTCTCGATTGCAATTTCAATAGAAAGAACAGGGATGATTTATAATTAGTTAACTGTAAGAAATTGTTTTCCTCGGAATTTTTTGATGCAGCGACTTCGCGAAATGAATCACTAAAACTCATTGAAGTTTTAGGGAATTCAAACGCTTCGAAAAAAGTCGAAGATACCCGAAGTCAGTTGGCTCCGTACGGCTGCGCACTGCACTAGTTGTATGCATGTGTTGTCTTAGTGTGCGGTGCTTACATCGGCCGACCCAAATACGCTTGACAGGTATGATTACTACTAATGTACCATATTACTCGATGAATCACATGCCCCGTGTTAACGTCTCTCGCAAAAGTCATGGGGTGCTGGTTCTTTCCGCGCTGCAAGATCTATTGTCACGGTGTAAACCTTGGGAATCAGTTTAACCTCGAACTTCGCAGTGGATGACGTTGCAACTGTAAATGCCTGCCGTGACGTCACGGTTACGCAACCAATGAGGATCGTTTGGGCGCAGATCTGATAACTGAGGACGTCCACGTCAAATCCGGGAAGTTTCTGCACGACATTTTTTTTCGCCTCGCAAAGTTTTTCAATCGGTTAGATATATCGAAACATGATTTTA